>APFE031266260.1:50976-130447 GCA_000404065.3 Pinus taeda | reverse complement strand
GATACATTTTCCAAGTTGAATGGTGGGAAAAAACATTTTAGTGGGTGTTTATTTTGGTTATTATGACTAAGGAAAATTGCAAAGGGTTTGGAAAGGCATCATTTATTGGCATTTTATTTATGAAAATAATGAAAATTAGGATAGAAGGAAGGTGAAAGGTCACGTGTTGCATATGAGGATGAAAATGAAGGAAAATAATGGAAATTGAAGAAAATCAAGGCCTCATTGGAAAAAAGGCTTCTCAGGATCAGTGGGTAAGCTTGGTCAATGTAATCTTGGTTAGTTAAATTTTGGATCTCTCTCATTATTATATCTATCTCTCATATTCTTAGATACTTAGAGTTTTCTTGGATTGGAGGGTGTGGCATGCTTGGATTTTGGAGAAAGAAGGAAAAGGAAGAGCAGGGAAATGTAAGAGGACATCGGGATCAACAACTACATTAGGATTTGCTTGCAAGTAACAAGTTATATGTATGTTTCCTCACAAGTTTTGGCATGCATGGAATATGCATGTGTTTTTTGGTTTTTACCTATCATTGGCATGGACGTGGTAGAGATTAACAATGGATTACCTAGCCTTTCCATTTCCTAGATAGTCATGGAGATTGTGGTTTTATTTTCATTATTTGGTTTTGGCTGGTTCTCGTGTTTCCTTAGCTTGGGTTGAGTTATTATTCTTGGAGCCTTGGTTGGAATAACGCTCTGGAGCCCTATCACAAATGGGGTTTAGTCACTACCTTCTTAGCCTTGGTTGGAAAAATGCTCTGGACCCCTTGATGTGTTGACTTACTAGTCATGGAGCCTTCGTTGGAGAAACTCTCTGGATCCCAGTAAAGGTTGTGGGTTGAGTTACTAGTCCTAGAGCCTTGGTTGGAAAAATGCTTTCAAGACCTGGAATGTTTTGATAGAGATTGATATAATGATGGTTTTTAATGTTCAATTGTGAGGTGGAATCATTGTTTGATTAGTTGAGGTGGATGGCCTCTCGAAGCCCTGGATGGTTTTCAATTGATGTGTTCTATAAGATCTTACATTCATGCTTGGAATATGGCACGGGGGTGAATGGATGAAGAGAGATTTGGCTTATCCATTCTACGGTCAGTTGGAACATGGTAGTCCCATACCGGGTTGGATTTTTCATTATTAATATGAGTTTATTCCTCTTTTTTATCTTATGAGTATTATACAGGTTTATATGTTGATTTTATGGCTATTGTATCCTTCGTATTTATGTTATTATTATGTTGGTTATGAATATGTATTATGATAGTGGCTATGTATGGCTCCCATGATGTTTTTACTTGTATATGAATGAACAATGTATCTATGGCCTAATGGATGAAACTACAACTAAAGTGATAAGGAAATGATGCCTAATAGCAAATCTCAGATAAGTATAAGACCCCTATGCTCAGATATGTTATTTACACCTATAGTTTAAATATACGTGATATGTTTAACGAAATGTTTGTCATAGCTAGTAGGGTCTAGTGAAGGTCTCATTAAAGTGATTGCAATTATACTTCCATTTCCTTGTTAATTTAATGTTCTGAAGATGTCATTCAATTCTGGGTAGTGACGTGGGCTTTGGGCCTTAAAAAGTTTCACAAATCCCAAGGACATTGGCACAACACTGTGAAAAATAGTCCTTGGACACTGGCTTGTAGGCCTGTGAGAGCATCCGGAGGTCCTTGGACACTGGCATGCCCATGGCATGTTAGTGTCCAGAGGTAAAGTGGTTCAAAATGTCAGTGGGACCCAGGAGCTAGTTGGAGGAAAAGTTGGATTGGTTCCTGAGGGTCCTAATGTCAATTTTGAATGTATGTGTGGTATGTTTCCATTAGCTCCACTTTCTTAATGTGAGTTAGGAGGTCAAATCATATCATATTAACTTCTCGTCACATGTTTATCTTGGTTGGCCAGTTACTTGGGTAAATGATCCATGTGGATATTAATGGCAACCCACCTATTCCACTTAGACCCCCACCATTGCTTCTTTCAGTTTTTTAGTTTCCTTATTTGTAGCACAATTTACTATTTTTGGCATTTTTTCAGGTCATAAACTTCAGAAGCCATTTTGAGGCCCTAAACAACGTTTTTTCGGAAAACTAGGGCCAAATTCAGTCATAGTTGGCCATTCAAAGATGTAGTCCTTAGATAGATATTTATAATGAGGTATTGTGCGCATCAAATAGATATTGTATGCCAAAGTTATGACCCCGAGAAGTTGATGTACTAATTTACCCAAAACGGGGCCCATAATTTGGTGCTTCATCTCCTAGGGTTAGGTTTTCGGATGTTTAGGGTTTTCCATTGTTTCTCAATAATAAATAGGCCTTTGAGCCTCATTGTAACATGGTTCAGAGGCATGTAGCTGCCACATCCCTTCTTAGAGATAAGTTACCATTGCCCAAGCTAGCCTTACTTCCATTATGTTTGTAAGCATATTCAGTATTTGATATTAATGAAATGAAGTGTTATTTCTGCAACATCTCTATATTTATTGTTACATCTATAATTTGTTGCATTCCTATTTAAATCTAGATTAATGGTATTAGAGCAGTTTGCTCTTTCTCTATTTTTATTTACATGTCCCCAACGAGGTCAGGATATAAAGAGTTAGGGCTTGATCTCATTGAAACCTTGCAAGATCAGCCTTGTAAACCCCAAAGGTCGCCATGGAGGAATAAAGAAAGATGAGCGGGCAAGAGATCCTATCAAAATATTGCTCGAGGAGGCCCTTAAGAAATAAAGGAACACGATGATGGATAAATTTCCCACATCCTTCAGAGGTTTCCCACCGACGATGCATCCACATACAACAGCCACTCTGGAGGCTCCATACCCTTTAATGTACAACTAAACTTTGACATTCCCATATTTGAGGGATAAATAGATGCAGATGTTGTAGATAAATGGTTGAATTTTCTAGAAGGATATTTGTTTGTTCATGATTTTTCAAGCCAAGAAAATATTTCCTTTTCTCTTCTCAAAGTCAGTCCCCACGTTAAGGACTAGTGGGAAAACTACTATGAGTAGAAGGATGAAATTACGACCTGATTTTTCTGAGATGCTCCCACTTGAAATTCGTTCTGAGGCACCATCAAGGAGAAGTATTACCCTATTGGGATCTATGAGGATAAATACGTAAAGTGGACCACACTATAGCAGAGAAGGGACCAAGATGTGCCAAAATTTACCAATTTTTTTCTTAACCTTCGCACAAAGTTGGGTATCAAGGAGTTTGAGAAACATTTGGTACTCAAGTATCGCAGATGCCTACACAGATACATCTAGGACGCGATAGAGTTCCTAGAAATCTCCTCGCTCAACACTGTGTATCGATACGCCATCAAAATTGAGCAGAAGTTTAAACTTGAGAAGCGAGACTTTGAATCTATGAATCTAAAGCAAGGGAAAGGTGTCCCCAAACCATAGAACAAAGGAAAAAGCCAAGGTGGGACGACTGAGGACAACCTGCCAAATTTGAAAGCAAAGAAAAACACCACAAAGCCAAAGAAGCACACGTGAAAGTGGTGTGAGTTCCATAAGAGCTCCACTCACAACACAAGTGAGTTTTGGGCCAAGCAGTCACTGGTAGCTGAGATGAAGGCTTCAAAATTAGATGCATGTTCCTACTTTGAGTCAAAACTTGACAAGGGGAATGATAAATGGAAGCACATTATCAATGTGGAGGTCAATGCCATTGTCACCACCATGAAGACCAAAAGGAGGAACCCGAAGATCTAGAAGAGGAGAAGCGCCTCTTCCACTCCCAGATGTGGGTAAAGGGTTTCCCACTACAGTTCATTTTCGACATTGGGATCCAAAAGAACCTCATTTCAGCAAAGGTTATGAAGTGGTTGGGCTTACCAACTACACCAGACCCACAATTGTACACCATCGAGTGGCTTGACTAAGAACGAGATCTTCGCGTGAGCCAACAGTATCACCTTCCATACAGCATCAAGCCCTTCACGGATAAGGTATTATGTGACAATTCTCCCCTTGATGTTTGTGATTTATTATTAAGCCAACCATACTTGCGAAAGCAACATGTTGTGTATGAGTCAAGGCCTCATGCTGTTATTGTTACATTGGGAAATAAGTTGTACAAGATACCGGAGGTAGCACCTCCTACCACCGTCTCTTTGGTTATTGCAAAAAATTGCAGTAAGCTCATTTCTCAAACTAGGAAATTCGTTTATAATCCTAGGGCTTACTATATTAAATTTATGGCTTGTTATATTAATCTAAGGGTTTATGATCTTAATACTAATCCCAGGGTTTATAATGCTAGGGTTTATAATATTAATCCTAGGGTTTAATATATTAAACTTAGAGTTTGCTATATTAATCCAAAGTTTTCTAATCTTAATATTAATCCTCGAGTTTATAATATTAATCTTAGGGTTTATAATATTCATCTTAGTGTTTGTAATGTTAATCCTAGGTTTTAATATTAATCATGTTGTTTATAATAGTAATATTAGGGTTTAATATTAATCTTAAGCTATAAAATATTCATCTTAGGGTTTATAATCCTCAGGTTTAATATATTAATATTAGAGTTTATAATAATGTGATTTATAATGTTAGAGTTTATAATAGTTTGTTTAATATTAGGGTTTAATGTTTTGACATTGGAATGATACAAAATTTTATTCAACATCAAAATGTGCAAACGTTGTCTCAATGCAACAATTAGTTGAATAATCATTATCACGATGTTACATTACATTGCAATTTATTCAATGTTGCACTGCGACAATTTAGAACTAGGGTTTAATATTAGGTTTTATAATATTAGGGTTTATAATGTTAATCCTAGGGTTTATAATCCTAAATTTTATAATATTACTCATACGACTTTTAATATTAATCCTAGGGTTCATAATATTAATCCTAGGGATTATAATATTATTTATAGGGGTTACAATATTAATCTTAGGGTTTATAATATTAATATAAGAGTACATAATATTAATCCTAAGGTTTAATATTAATGTTATGGTATATGATATTAATCTTGGGGTTTATAATATTAATCTTACGGTTTATAATCCTAGTGTTTAATATATTAATGTTAGCATTTATAATATTTTGTTTAGTATTAGGGTTTAATATTGTGACGTTGGCAGAAAAATTTATCCAATGTCACATTCTCACAAACATTGCCTTAATGTGACAATCAATCCAACAATCATTATTGCAAGATTACATTGCATTGTAATTTATTCAATGTAGCATTGCAACTTTACAAAATTGGCATTTAATATTAGGATTTATAATATTTTGGCTAACAATATTTCGGTTTATAATAATATGGTTTAAATTAAACTTAAGGTTTAATATATTAAACTCAGGGTTTATAATCCTTGTGTCTAATGGATTAGATTAGGGTTTACAATATTAGTTGTAGGTTTATTATATTAACGCTAAGGTTTAGAATCCTAGGGTTTTGAATATTAATCTTAGGGTTTATGATGTTAACCCTTGGTTTTTAATCCAAGATTTACAATATCATGCTAGGGATTATAATATTAATTGAAAGGTTTAAAATATTAATCCTAATGTTTGAAATATTAATCCTAGGGTATAATATTAGTCTTAGGGTTTAATACTAATATTAACATATATATTATTAATCTTAGGAATTATAATCTTAAGGGTTTATAATATCAAACGGAGGAGTTATAATATTAATTCTAAGGTTTAAAATATTAATTTCATGGTTTGCAATATTAATCCTAGGATTTAATATCAATCCTAAGGTTTATAATATTACACTTATGGTTTATAATCCTAACGTGTAATATATTAAAGTTAGAGCTTGTTATCTTAACTTGAGGGTTTAAAAGCTTACGGTTTATAATATTAATTCTAAAGTTTATAATATTAATCCTATAAATGATAACTATAATATAATAATATTAATTATTACAACTATTATTCTAACGATACTACTAGATCCTAATGGTTTATACTATTATTATATTAAGATTAAGATTATAACTTTATTAATATGTATAATAATTATATTGGTTTATAATATTGGCTTTATAATATTAGATTGAGATTTAATATTATTAATTTGAAGACAAATATTGTACTTATTTTATTATTCAATTTTATGTTGAATAATCAGTACTCTTTAGTCCTGTATGCAGTGATATAAGGTTGATTCTCATTTGTTTTCCCACTATAACCACTATGCACAAACAGCTTAACCCCTGCATGATGCATGGGGAAGAGCGTTTGAATTTGTACTTGCTCAATATCAAGATTCATAACAATGCTTCATTTGGCGCAAACAGTGTGTAATTGCAAAACTAAAATCTGAATATTAGAATCTAATTCATTATTTATAATAATAATTTTAAATAATAATTATATATGTATTATAATTGATATATAATTATATTAATATAACCTTACACAATATATTAGGTATATTTATTGTTATCAATCATAAATGTGATTATGATTAAAATTACTTATGCCTTATTAACATAGTATCAAACCTACATATAGCTAATATATTTCATTTTATTAAAAAATTATAACAAATATCCATCATTTTAAAATTATGTAAAATCTCAACTTAAATCCCTACACTTATACCAGCTATAAAGTTAAATTTTTAAATTAAAAAGCCAATGATATTTTTAAATTAAAAAGCCATTTTATCCATAATTGATAATTGAGGCATTTTATCCATTTCACTTGATTTAAAAAAGATAATATCGCTCTCATGTATTGCTTTCGCCCCATTCCTCTCTCTATATTCTTGCTTTACCCAATCACCATAGGAAATAAATATTATATTTTTCATACTAGAAAAAATGATATTTTTGATTATTGAGAATGGTTGTTCGAGAATCTAAAGAGAATTGTTTACTTTTATTGTCGATTTGGGTGTAGACTCAACCATTTACTTTGTGACTGTAATTGGCTCCCGTTCATACTCAATTTGAACGTTTCATTTTTATTAATGCTGCTCATCAACAGTTTGATCCCTGACGAATGCCCAGCTGTTCTTCTCGATTAGTCTCTCTATATTCTCGCGTGAGTCAATCCACATGAGAAGTGTTTGGTTTGATAGTGGATTTGGGTGTAGAGTCAGCCATTTACTTTGTGACTGTACCTTGGCAGGACCCAAATCATTCATATTCAGTGTCTTCGTTTAATGCCTGCTCATCAACAATCTGATCAGTGGCGAATAACCAGCTATTCATCTCGATGTTGTTTTAGTTTTTGCTGTAATCATCATGCAGGTGGACGCTCTGGCTTCGCTGGTTGTAGTCCTGATATTCATCTCGCAGCTTGCGCACTCCCATGGAAGTACTTCACGTTTCTCTTTCCCATCATTTGGCAATAACAACCGCAACCAATTAATATACATGGGAAACGCCCCGGTTTGTCCTTCGCATGGTTACATCGATCTCACTCCGTCGCCAACCGCCAAATCCAACGCTTCTTTTAATCAGACGGATCAATATTCTCAAATGGCCAACTGCATCGGAAGGGTCCTCTACAGTAAACCAATAAGAGTGTGGCCGACCACATTTACGACCACTTTTACCATGCTCGTCCGCAGCATCACCAGTCCTACTGGGCAGAAGAATTTCAATGGCGACGGTCTGGCCTTCATCATAGTCCCCACCAACAAACCCTTTCTTCCGGAAAGCTTCGGATCGTTTCTGGGCGTGTTTGATCCCTCAACAGACGGAAACGCGACGAATCAACTAGCCGTCGAATTCGACACATTCAAGAACGAATTCGATCCGGACGACAACCATGTCGGAATAGACATCCAGAGCATCAAATCCAACGTGACCGTCGGCCTGAGAAGGCACAGCATCGACATCAAATCAGGGCGACCGATAAGGGTTCGAATCCATTACGATGGCTGGAACAAGACCCTGCAAATACACGCCTCCTATGCAGACCGACCGATTCTCTACGCGAGCATCTTGAACAGCACAATCGAGCTGTCAAGAACCGTTCCGCGATCAGCCTATGTTGGATTCTCCGCGGCAACGGGGAATTCTTACGAGATTCAACGTATTTTGGACTGGAATTTCAGCTCGGAGGCTTTGCCCGTGTCGTCTCTTGCTACAGCCTCTGTCGGAGAACGAAGGTCGAAAAGAGAATCGAGGAGGGACCTGAAGATCGGCCTTATTGTTGGTTCGATTGCAGTCGGATCTGTGCTGTCGGCGTGGTTCGTTGGTAGAAGAATGAAAAGAAGACGAGATGCAGGGTCAATCTCAGACCGGAGGCTTAGCGGGGAGATAGCAATTATGACGGAGTTATCGCCCGACCCGCCTTACGGCCCTCACGCGTTCTCTTACACACGATTGTCGGCTGCCACAAAGAACTTCAGTGAGACGGAACTGCTTGGAAGTGGGGGCTTTGGGAGCGTTTACAAGGGAACCCTGGAAGGCCGAGATGGAAACGCAGCACTCGTGGCAGTGAAGAGAATCTCTGCCTGGTCGAGACAGGGAGAACGGGAATTCATGTCAGAGATCAACACCATAGGTCGACTTCGACACAGAAACTTGGTGGAGCTCCAGGGCTGGTGCAACGAGAACGACGAGCTGCTGCTTGTCTATGACTATATGCCAAATGGGAGCCTCGACAAAATCATCTTCAGGCAGCCAGAGGATGAGCATCAGAATCAGAATCAACCCCGTCTGAATTGGGCGCGGAGGCACCGAATCTTATGCGGGCTGGCTTCAGCGTTGCTGTACCTTCACGAAGAATGGGAGCAGAAAGTCGTCCACCGAGACGTTAAGCCGAGCAACGTTATGCTTGACGGAGCCTTCAATGCCCGTTTAGGTGACTTCGGCCTCGCCCGGCTCATTGAGCACGACGAGACATCTCCGGCTGTCTCCACAAAGTTAGCAGGGACGCCTGGCTACTGGGCTCCAGAATGCGGTTACACCGGCAAGGCCACCTCGGAGTCAGATATTTACAGTTTCGGGGTCGTCATGTTGGAGGTGGTAAGCGGCAGACGGGTGGTGGAGCGACATCCGCTATCAGAAGAGGAGAATTTGGTAGATTGGATATGGGATCTTTACGGGCATGGAAGAGTTATGGAGGCGGTGGATCCGAGATTGAATGGTGATTGTGAGGAAGAGCAGATCGAACGAGCACTGATTTTGGGACTTGCTTGCTCGCATCCTGATCCCAAACTTCGTCCTTCGATAAGGCAAGCGCTGAATGTTCTTCTAAACCCCAATGAGCGGTTGATCTCGGTTCCTTCTTCGAGGCCATTGGCTATATATGTCGTCTTGCCACCTCTAGCTGCACTTGATTCTCGCTCTGCTTTATCCCGTCCAACAGATGCTCTTCGCGCCGCGGCTTGTAGCAGCCACGGAATCGCTTCAGGGCAGATTCCACCGTAAGTTATGGTAAAAAGGGATGAAACTCATCATCGGAATGAATGCAGGATCATCATCTGACGCAGCATCCGTCCCATGGCATCGTATAGGAAAATATTCGATATTTAGGTGAATGATTATTATGCTATTTCTTAATTTTTGTTTAACTTCAATAAGAATTTCTGCAATACAACTACACCTACAACTACAGTAGTTTTATCGCTGATTTGGTTTTATCGCTGATTTGGTAATGGAGTTGTTTTTAGTGTGATTTTTTTGGATTTTCTTTAATTTGGTAGAAAATTATAATGTGAAATCTTGATTTGTGTTATCTAAACTGGTTTTTTTGACTCTATATATGGATTAACTACCTTGAAATCTTGAATTTGGTAGAGAATTATAAAGTGAAATCTTGATTTGTGTTATTTAAACTGGTTTTTTGACTCGATATATGGATTAACCACCTTGAAAAACCCTAGGGCATTTCCTTTGTGTAGTAGTTACCTATCAAGTTTGTGATTTCAATAAATTCCGACAAAATTTTAGAGAAATTACACCAAAAAACCTTCCAAAAAAAATTTCATTAAAAACAACTTTGTCCTTAATGTCATTACTAAATATTCTATATTATAGTTTTTATTTTCAATTATATCCAAAACTGTCACTATGTGGTGAAAAGGGGCGGAACAGTGAATTTGAGTTGAGAAATTTGTCTAACTTAAATTATGAAATTTATTTATAATCAATTTATTTTTAATTCAAGTTATAAAAATTTTGAAATTATTAAATATTTGTAATTTAAAAACTTTATTTTAAAATAGATAAAACATGTATATTAAAAATTCTCAAATTCAATTTTGGCATAATAATTGAATAATACACTAGAATTTAAAGTAATAAATTGATAATAAACAGAAAACAGTTGCTGGACAATTCCATTTAAATAATTATATACAATGTGAAATCCAATGGACAAGTCCATTTAAATAACTATATACATTGTGAAAACAAAATTTATGTATGGAACTACATAAATTTTTCTAACTACATTTATGTATGCAACTTTGTATGATTTTTAACCAAATATAGAATGTTTGTTTTATGGTAATGGCTAATTGGTAAATTATTATAGATTTTTTTAGATAGTTTCTTCTAACAGATTTTATAGAATTATGTTTAAAATCTGAAATCTATATTATAAGGGTTATTTTTGTATTAGATTTTTTTATTTTTTAATTAATGTGTTATGTTTATGTATGTAATTCATAAATTTGTAGAAAATAGTGAAATACTACAAACCAAAAATTAACACAAGATATAACTTAGGAAACCCAACTCGTTGCTCTACTCTATTTATATGAATGAAAATCAATGCAAGTAAAAAGAAATGAGATTTGTTGCAATGCACAAACCCTCTATCTCTTCTCTCATCCTATCCAAACTTGGCTACTTTGCTCGTATATGAAACAAAATGCAGTTGAATTGCACAGAACCCCCTTTCCTCCTAATGGCTCAGTTATAACATAATTTGGTAGCCTACTTTCTAAGTTTGACTCCCTCAAGGCTTAGCTAGAGTTATAATTTAGACTCTTCAAGAGTCTTCTTCATCACAATTACTTGGCTATCCTATTTTCCGTGAATAATGTAGGACGATGTGGCATCCTCTCAAATCATGGTAGTTAAAATAGGAAGACCAACTATGGGGTGGCATAACTTTTGCATATGGACTCAAATTAAGGTGATTCTTATGATGTTGGAAAGACATATGTGTGTATTATATTGCTAAAAGGTGAAATGCTTAAGAAGAAAAATTTTACCCCTCCAATAAATGTTTCATGACTCAAACTACTTTCTAAAGGTGCCCCCAATTTCCCAAATAAGGTCTCACAAGTAAAAATGGTCTTTTGAGCTTATTTCTCCATTTTTTCCACTTTGAAAGCACCAGGATTAGTGAAAGAAAATATAATGATAAAATATGGATCACACCTCCACATTTTGGGAAGATTCTGGTCCTAAAAATATTATACTGAATGAGATGAGGAATTGTTTCATCTCTCTTCTCTCAGGTGTACCATTTAACCTTGCCTAGAATCTATTCTTTCAAACAAATCCATCAAAGGTCATGTTGACCTTGTCTCATAGTTCTAAATCTCTTCTACAAACTTGCATTTTCTTTCAAATCTACCTGAGCATCTTATACCAAATCCTATACAGAAGGGAGGACTTGTCCCTCTTCTTGGTCTAGCATGAAAGACTCATAGATTTCCAAATTCCCTACATTCACCACTAAGTAAATGCACATGTATGGGAAAGTACAAGTCTATAAACATTATCTCCCATCTTTGCTAGTATCTTAAAAAGAACATATTATAGAGCCCTCATTTTCTTACCAAGACTCTATAGCATCTCCTTATTCAATTTTTACCATACTCTATCTCCCTCCTTGAGCAACCTCTTTGTTTTGTGATGATCATCATGAGGCTTGTATTTTTCCTATGAATTTTATAGTGTCTCGTCTACTTGTAGATGAATCTCCCTAATATTTTCAACAATTATTCTTCCCTTAATGCATTCCTTGCAAGAACCTCCCTCACTCCCCCTTGCTTCCCATATAAAATATCCAAAGGTGAAGTTGGAAAATATCTAAAACAAGTTTAAATGGGGACATACTATTGGAAAAGTAACTAGGCTCGGTCTTCATATTTATCTTTGTACATGTATCAATTTGTATTTTATGTAAAAGAAGTAAAATATTTATATTATTATTAGTTATTTAGTCAAGCATGTTCTTAATACTTCTAGGCTTTTGTTGAGTCAAAGAATTGAATTTGAGTCATATTCCTTTTGAACTCTTTGTAAGAAATGGAAAATTAATTTATTTTTAGTTCAAAAGAGTCAAATAGTCCTCCATAACACCAAGTTCGCCCCTCTAGTTAGTAAAGTCATTGTGATCAACAAACATGACCTTTCACATTGCAAAATTACTATATATTTCCATCAATGCTCCACCAAAAGGTAGTTAGTTGGTCAATGTTCTAAAGTGAGATATGTGAATCTCTATGGCAGTGTTATGCATTTTTTTTGAAGCATATTTGTTGAAGGTCTGTGGTTGTTTTAGAACCATATAAACTATTTTTTTGTGGTATGGAATTTTGAGAAGATGCAAGTCTTTTATGACAAAATTATCTTGAAGAATGCAAGTTTCTCATGCGATGTGTTGCATGTATCTGAGGCAATGATTCTCTAGTGTTATGTGAGCTGAAGAAGGACCACTCCTATGATGATATGCAAGTTAAAGAAAGACAATAATTCATGCTCAAAAAATATTGTAACAACAATGTTATACAAACTATAGAGGGATCATGAGGTCCATGAAATACAAGCTACAAGGAGGATGAATTTCTCTGTGAGACAAGGCATATTAAGGGAAGATTTTTTACAGTGATTGGAGGGCTAACTTGGGGATCTTATGGAGGTATTTATCTTGGTCTTAGGTCTTGTATATCTCACTTGATCTCATTCTATAAGAAGAGGATTTTTTGGGTTTTCCCTAATTATGGGATCTTTAACTGGCTTGGAGCCTATATCTTGTGTTCTTTATTTGTGATATTCATGTTTTGTTAATTGCTTGATGAAGAATTAAAACTAAATAAAAAAAATAAAAAAAATATCACAAGTAATTATCAAGTAAGGAAAGTCAACTCTAATCTACAAATACTTTCATTTTCTAACATTGTATCAGAGCTAAGGTGAGGGAAGAAGGATGAATATCATATCTTGTTGGTATTATTACTTGAAGAATTTTTTGAGATTATTGTGAAGTCTGAATTGCTCTCAATAAAATGAAAGCAAAATAGGCATACAAGTTCTTTCTTGAAGTATGGAGATCCAAAATTCATATTGAAGGTATGCCTAGTAATTCGTGCAAGATATTGTGATACACCTAGACATGGATGGAAATCTCCTCTTTGACTATGATACAAGTTATGCATCCCTCATATATGAAAGTTACTTGAGCAACATCTGAAATAGAAATCTGAATTTTCATATACAATGGCTAAGATCCAAGAATCTTCTACCTAGTAATACAAATTTTATTCCTAAATGGTTCAATGGTGTGAGTTCACTCATAAGGTTTGAAAATAACATAAGTTACTCCTTCTAGGTAATGGAAAGGGCTTTGATGTTAATGGAAGGATAATAATGAGAGTGTTCTTGGACAATAATACAAGTTCTCCTCTTGGTATAATAAAATGAACCAAGTGGCACTTATTATTTCTTGATGCTGGTTTCGGCTAAGTATTGTGAAGTGTTGTAGAATCCAAGTGATATGATATCTTTCTTAGACCATCAAGAAGGTTGAGTAGATGAAGGGGGTTGAGTTATTTATGATGATATTATTCGAACTTGGTAGTACAAGGGTTGGATGAGTATGACTATAATTAGTTACCCTAGTTTGCAGAAGGAAGAACAACTGATTGGGATGTAATCTCTCTGAACAGAAGAAGAGGGTTGTTTTCCTAATTTATGTAGTAAAAGGAGACTTAAGATTTTATGCCTCAAGAAAAAAAATTAGGCCCGATGTTTCCTATTCTTGTTCAGAAAAGAATATCTTAGGTCAAAGTTGTTTCGAGGGTTACGAACTTGAGATTAAGGGTACGAACTGAGGAGCCACATAAGGGTTTATTAGTAGACCTATGTTGGAAATAGAAGGATAATATCATAATGATAATCTCTGAGGTATAGTAGCAAAAAAATGGATTCTTTTGGGTTGTGTAAGAGTCAACAAGACATTGTAGAAATTATGATGTAGAATTGCAATTGCTCATGAAATTTAATCTAAATAACAACACACAATCCTACTCTACTACTCTGTCGAATCTGATTCATACTTTAGAACATCAATCATAGACACGCAATAAGAAATAACACATATGCATAATATTTTTCCAGGGGAAAGCGATCTCTTAAAACCTCCTTATGCCTACTTACATTAAATATGATGAATAAAGATGTATTAAAATTTGTATCACAATCTGAGCTCAACCTACAACTGAATAACCTATCCCTATGCTCACTAAGAATGTCTGACCCAAACTTAGTCAATTCCTTCCTATGCTTGAGCCCCTATTTCATTTAGAAAATACTTAGGAAATTAGGCCCCTATTATTTAGGAATTTACTCCAAAATTCCTTTGCAATTCCCAAGGTTGATCATCTAATGACATGCAACACCTATATATTGAAGACTAGTCTACAAGTCATGTTACATTGCCTTGGAATCTCCAACACAGTTGGGGAACTCAAATTCTCTACATGCACAAACTATTTTGGGTTGAATACTAATCAGTTAACTAGATGATCACTCAATTAGACTGAGGTTCCACTGCACAACTGACCTTCCACTATCTCCTCCAACTGTTAGAACTAGTTTGACTAAAAACAACTTGAAATAATTGATATTTATTGCTACAAATTAGCAATCACACATGCTTAATTGAACTCCAACTCCCCAAACTTGAATTTATTAAGCTAACTCAGTGAAAAGAGCCATGTCACACAAGTTAATTGCATCCAAGTTGTCTGCTGATGTGGAAATTTGGATTTTCTCAATTTGACCAACGTAAAATAAAATTGACTTTCTTTCTTCATTTTTCAACACTCCCTCTCATCAAGAAAGGATTATCAACCACCCCTTATCCTGCACCTATGGAACTTGAAATTCCCTCTTGACAAATCCTTTTTCAAAATGTCACCATCATGTTCCTCTATCAAAATGTATTGTAGAAACATTAACCACCTCTGCACAAAATCCCATGAATGGTGGTACCAGATAACTATATGCTTGGATCGATCATGAAATATAGGATTCTCCAAGAGCTTGATGCAACTATACATATCACAATAGATCTCATTTGTATCCATCTCAAACAATACCATAAGTATCTTTCTCATAAAGATCACCTCACATGTTGCTTGACTTGTAGCCATGTATTCTACTTCTTTTGAGCTAAGCACCACAGATCTTTGCTTCTCGTTGTACTAGGAAATAAATGCAGATCCATCAATGAAAATTCCACCTGATTTACTCTTTCGGTCAGATGGACTCCCTACTCAATCTACATCTATGAAGCCACACAACTTCACTCCCTCTATCTATTTGTACCATAGTCTAAACTGGGTAGTGCCTCTGAGGTACCATAAAACATGCTTAACTACCTTCCAATATAATTAGGTTGGCCTAACCAAATCTTTGCTTAACAAGTTGACTGCATAGCACATATCTAGTCGTGTGTTCACAAGATACATCAATGAACCCACTAGTTATTGATAAATAGTATCATCCACTTCCTCACCTGAAGTGGAATCCTCCTTCCTCTAGTTGGTCACTAGAGGTGTCTCAATGGGTTTAGAAATCCTCATGCATAATCTTTGTAGTATCTCATTTCCATACATACCTTGAGACGTAAATAGTTCCACATCACCTTGTTATACTTCCAACCAAAGGAAGTAGTGCATGAGACCCATTTCCTTCATTTCAAATTCCCTTGCAAGTTCCTCCTTGCAAGATCTTATCAGGTTCTCATCACTAGTTAATATTAAATCATCAACATATAAGACAATAATAAAAAATTTACCTTCTACCAATATGGGATATAGGTTTTCATCTGCTTCGCTTTTGTTGAAGCCCAAACTAGTGAGGTAGCTGTCAATCCTGGTGTATCAAGCACATGGTTCTTGTTTGAGATTGTACAATGCTCGCTTGAGTCTGCACACATGAGACTCCTAATAAAATGTATCAAAACCTTATGGTTTCTCACTGTATATGTCCTCCTTAATAACTCAAAAGAGGATGCCTCAATATCTACAATCTCATTCATTAGAGACATGTAGTGAGTGTACCTCTTAGGTGACCTCCTTTTCCTGCACAAATTTGAAGGAGCTCCCACATTCTCCCTCGCATCCTGCACAAGTATATCAAATTCCCTAGTTCTTTTCATTCCTACTCTGGATGATTTTGCTTGAGTGAATGTCTCCACTCTCTACTCCTCAATTTGTGGATTCTCCAAAAATTTCTGAGGCTCCTCCTTTGGAGCTAAAATATCCTCTTTTGGTGGGATATGAAGCTCCCTCTCAATAAAGCACCACATTGATTTCTCCTCATCAAAATTTACATCCCTTCACACAACTGTCATTTTGAGGGAAGGTAAGTACACGATAGTTATGAGGATTTTGTGTGTAGCCACGAATGCCCCCAAGTCTGTTGTTGGCTCAAGCTTCTCCTTGATTCTTTGGATACATGGAAGAAAACCAAGGCTCCAAAAATCCTAAAGTGCGATAAATCCAACTTTATCCCCGAGAAGGTCTCCTCCAGTGTAGTCATACCAAGAATTTAATGAGGACTCTAGTTCTGAAAAAAGACTATTGTGTTACATGCCTCTTCCTACAAATGCAGTGGTAGGACTTGGTTATGTAACATAGCTCTCACATCTCCAACAATTATCTGGTTCTTTTTGTCAACCACCACATTCTGCTATGAGTTGTGGCGTGTTGTCATCTCTCTTTGACTTCCTTCTTTTGCACAAAAACTCATGAATTCATTTGAAACATACTCATCTCCATTATCGCCCCTTAGATCCTTCACTTACTTTCAGTTTCTTTCTCAACTAGTGCCTTGAATTCTACAAACTTAGAGAATGTCTCATCCTTATTCCCCATGAATAAGATCCAAAACTTCCTTGAGAAGTCATCAATAAAAATTACAAAATATTTATCTCTGGTAGTGGATGATATCGAGAAAGGTGCAGTGACATTAGAGTGGACTCTTTCTAGGACTACATGTTCTTTACTATCCCGATCATGGAGTGTGGATTTTACATACTTCCCCAAGGTACAACCTTTGCAGACATCTTGTTGCTCAAGTGCTCCTTTAAGGAGGCGAGTGGTTATTTGCTACATAATCTTCAAGGTGTCATTATGAAAATGGCCAAGTATTTTGTGCCAAATTTCACTAACATCATGCTTCTGCACTTTCTCTGCCTTACTACTTAATGCAACACAATCTTCCACATATAGCTTATACACATTCTTCATAAGAACCATGTTTTGCTTCACATGTCCCATGACTATGTGTCTCAAGAAATATTTCCCTTTACTAAAGATCACATCATAACCACAGTCTTCCAAAACTGCAACACAGATGATAATTTTCTTTAGGTTTGGAATAAACATGACATCCACGAGTCTTAGAGGGGATCGTAACTCCTTCTGAAAGGTGATTGTACCAATATCGGTCTTGTTGTACCTTTCGTCATCCCCCAACTCAATGTGCATCTAGAGATATTTCTCCTCTAGGTCACTAAAAAAATCGTTACACCCTATCATGTGGAACAATGCACCTGAGTCCAAGTACCACACCCTCTTCATCACTTTTTGGGCCATGAAAGTGATAAGGGTGAAGTCAATCTTGAACTGGGATACTAAGGCTTCACCTTCTTCTCCTCCCGAGGTCTTCCTGCTCGACTTTTCGTGCACACACTTCATGGCATAGTGCTCGAATTCATGATCAATTTAAGCATTTGATTTTGGACAAGTATTTATTCTTGTCCCCTTCGCTTGATTCTGGTTTGGTTTCAGATTTATTCCCTTTGCCCTTATTTCCCTTATCAACCAATGAATTTTTTTTCTTCATCCTTGCCCTTGAATGAGTTTCCATATTTGGTATTCTGCTTTATCTCCTCTTGTACTAAATAAGATGATAAGCGTTCCCAATTTGATAATTTGTCCCTTCCATTCATTGAGTCCTAGTAGCTATGCCATCTTTTGGGAAGGCATAGAAGAGCTAGGCTTACCAAGTCATGTTATGAAACACTAACACCAACCCCAACAAGTTCATCATGAACTTATATAAATATTCTTAGATACTGTGGGATAGTGTCCTTCTTCTACATCTTGATATTTTGAGTTTATCCTTAAGCGCAAGTTTCTTGTGGTCGTTGTTATTCTCGAACAATTCTGTCAGTGATTTCCACATTCTAAAAGGAGTTTATTTCCCATGAATATTTGAGACAATGTGGTTTCACACTCCATCCAATATTATTCTCCTCGCCTTGGCTACATATTTATTCCACTAGGCTAGGTTCTGTGCATCAGATGCTTATGGTTTTGCAGTGTCTATATTGACATATTATAACAATCCAACTTCATCCTACACTACCTCCATGTGATCCTTTCATGTAATGAAATTATAGTTGCCTTCCAAGGCATACTCTAGTCTTAGCCCGTTGAAGGTAATCTTCCAAACTCTGAAGAGATCCTGCTACATTGAACTACAAATTCGAATCTCCTGAGAAACGACTTTGAAATTCTTCTAATGTAATAAAATGTATAAATTATGGTGTATAATGCAACTTCTCATGAAATCTTAACCTAAATCACAAGACACAATCCTACTCTACTGCTCTAGAGAATTCAATTCACAATTTTAAACATCAATCATAGGCATGCAATAAGAAATAAAACACATGCACAATATTTTAATAGGGGAAACCAATATTCTTAAAACCCCTTATTCCTACTTGCATTAAATCTGAAGAATATACATGTATTACAATTGTTAGTTCAATCTGAGTTGAACCTGCAAGTGAATAACCTATCTCTCTACTCAGTAAGAAGTTATGACCTAGAAATAGTCAATTCATGCCTCTTCTTGAGCCCCTATTTCCTTAAACAATTGGTGAGGAAATTATGCCCTTATTGTTTAGGAATTTCCTCCAAATTTCTTGCACAATTGCCAAGGTTTATCATCTAACTACATGAAACAAGTGTACACCCAAGATTACTCTACAACTAATGTTACATTGGCTTAGAATCTCCATCACAACTGGGGAACTTGAATTATCTGCACACACTAGCTATTTTGGGCTGATTGATCAGTTAACTGGGTGATCACTGAGTTAGAATGACACCACACTCCACAACTGACCTTCCACCAGTTCCTCCAACTATAGAACTAGTTTAACTAAAAACAACTTAAGATAACTGACCTTGATTTCTACAAATTAGTAATCACACATGCTTAACTAAACTCCAACTCCTCTAACTTGAATTTACTGGGCTAATTGAGTGAAAAGATCCATGTCATAGAAGTTAACTGCATCCAAGTTGTTTGTTTATCTTGAAATTCGAATTTTCTCAATTTCTCCAAGGAAAAATAAAATTGAGACTTTCTTGCTGCATTTTTCAACAGACAGACGTATGGGAAACATTTTATGAAAGAAAATCACTAACTGTGAAGGGTTTCTCCTAAATATTTAGGAAAGTGTTTTGTGAGCCCTGGTTAGGGAACTGTCCAAGTGTTTACAATCTCAAGATATACAAGTTATCTTAGTAATATTTGGACTAGAAATACCCTAAGGTTGTTAGAATAAAAGTGTGAGGGTTTTGGCAGAAAGGAGAATTGTAATGAGTGAACTAGAAGTATCAGTGAAGAAATTTTTTCATAGGTCATGAACAATAGTATCTATCAACCCTAGTTCAAATATCTAATGGATAGTTATATGATTGAAAAGGAGGGAAAAGTGAATACCTTAAGTGCACTACCTAGTTGAGGTGAATCAATAGTGAGAAAAGCTAGCAAGATTGTGCCTAGATTGATGCAAATTGAGGATTCAAGCTATAAAATATTGGGAAAAACATATGGAGACCTAGATCAATAAGTGCGTAGATTTGAGATCCCTAAGCAGAAGTAACAATTTGAGAAGCATTTTTCCATTAGAGAAATTTTGAGGGAAAAGATGGGCCTCGAAAGAAAAATGTACAACATAAATAAAATTTATAAGAACTGAGAGGATTCAAGATGATGATTTCAACCAATGGGAATGATTCACCATTTTTGGAGTGAAAAGATAAAAAGATAAAAATATAAAAACTACTTTTTCAACTCATATGTTTAACTTATCTCCCTACAGTTTTACTCAAGTTTCAAGTGGGAGCACCCATTGGTTGCAAAATTTAATTCATCATTCAAGGAGTATGCATGTTTCATACTCTTGATGGATTTTTCTACACGAAACATGAGAAATACATGAAAACATGTGACTGAAATCAATTTTTTTCATGTATTTCTCATTTTTTATGTAGCAGTGTCCATCAAAAGTATGCAACATGGATAATCCTTGGATGATGAAATAATTGTTTCATCCAATGGGTGCTCCCACTTGAAATTTGAGTAAAACCATAGGGATATAAGTTGAAAATATGAGTAAAAAAAGTAGCTTTTCCTTTTAGCCTCTAAAATTTGATGATGCAATCTAATCTTATTTTATTATTTCCACTATTATTTTATAATATTCCTTATTAGGACCATTTAGACATAAATATTTCTCTAATGCATAGATTTTAGGCAGATGTGTAGGTCCTAGGATCAACACTATTAAGTGATAAGAAGGTTGACAAGTGGGTAGATCTAGAAGCAGTCTAGGATGCAGTGCCAGATGCAGTAGATGAATACCTCAAGTGAAATATCATCATGATATGTTAGGAGGAATATTTGGAACCCTAGTTCAAGAGTTTTATATGAGCAATCTCAATGATAAGAGGGCTAGTTTAGGAAGCTATGGTAATGACAAGTAACTGATGTAAGGGAAGTATGAGTAATTCCAACACAAGTTAAGGCTTGTTGATACACTCTCTTTGCTTTGAGAGGGAGTGAGCATGGATTTATCCTCTCAAGTTGAGAGAAAGTAAGGTTGGACATGATTTCTCCTTGTGTTAGGTACTATGATGGATTAGGTTTGATGTCCTAGGTCAAGTACATGGACATGGATAAGGCAAATGGTGGATTGGATAAAAAACTTATACACGCATTCTTGAATCATGTATTGTGATGGATTAAGATGGATATCCTAAGTCAAGGACATGGAATTAGATAAATAATTGTTTGAAGGACATACATTTCCTTGAGACAAATGGTTTGGTGGAGGACATACTCTGGGTATCCGAAGAGGAGTATGTAGTGTTGGAAAAGTAACTAGGTCCGGTCTTCATATTTATAATTATACTTGTATAAATTTTTAATTTATGCAATAGAAGAAAATGATTTATATTATAATTATTTCTTTAGTAAAACATGTTCTTCAAGCTTCTAGGTTTTTGTTGAGTCAAAGAATTTAATTTGAGTCATAGTCCTTTTGGATTCTTTGTAACAAAAGGGATTCTTTTTTAGTAAAATAGAGTCAAAGAGTAGCCATAAGACCAAGTTGGCACTCCAATTAGTCAATCTAGCCTAATCAACAAACATTAACCTTCACATTGGAAAACTACTATATATTGGCATGAATCTCCATCAAAAGGAAGTTTGTTCGTGGAAATTTTGAAGTGAGATATGTGAATATCTATGGAAAGGTTATACAAATTTATTTGAAGAATATTCATTGAAGGTATGCGTCTATTTCAGAAGCATATAATCTAACTTTGTATGGTATGGAATCTAGAGAAGATGGAAGTCTTCTACGACAAAATTATCTTGAAGAATGTGAGTTTCTACTGTGATGTGTTGTGTGTTCCTCAAGCAATGATTCTCTAGTGTTATGCAAGCTGAATAAGGACCATTCCTATAATGATATGGGAGTTAAATAAAAACAAAAATTTGGTCAAAATAAGGATTGTAATAATAGTTTTATATGAGCTATAGAATGATCACGAGGTTTGTAAAATACAAGCCATAGGGAGGATAAATTTCTTTGTGAGACAAGTCATTTTAAGGGAAGAATTATGATAGTGATTGGAGGGATGAATGGGTATTGGGCAGCCTGATATCTCACTTGATATGATTCTATAAGAAGAGGATTGTTTGGGTTTTTCCCTGGCATGAAGCCTATATCTTATGTTCTTTATGTCTTCGTAATATTCATGTTTTGATAATTTCTTGATGACGAAGTAAAACAAAATAATAAAAATCCAATAAATATCACAAGTAATTATCGAGTAAGGAAATTCAACTCTAATATACAAATACTTTGATTTTCCAAAACATACCAGAAGAAGTGTGGAGTGTTATGTTATAAGAGTGTTGTATAAACACCATATTCTTGTCCCAAGTCTTCATATTCTTTTGATTGTAATCCCTCAAAAGTTGCACGAAAGTCTTGTTGAACAATTTCATTTGGACATTTGTCTATGGATGGAATGCAATTGAAATCTTCAAATTTGTGAGCCATATTCTTCCATAATGTAGTCCAAACTGCACTAAGAAATATTGCATCCCTATCTGAAATAATGCTCCTTGGTATCCCAAAATGCAACCAAACTTATACAAAGAACAATTTTATTGCTTCTTTCTTGTTGATGCTTCTTTTACAAAACATTAAATCACACATCTTGGTAAACTTCCAACTTCCTTGAATAGGTAGGTACTTCCCTTCCTCATTATTGGTAAAACGCCCACAAAGTCCATGGAAATGCATTATCAAGGATGAGTGGTCATTTATAAGGGATGATAAACCCTATTTCCTGTTACCATGCTTGCTCTTACAACAACACATGCATCCTCTTATGAACCTAGCTACCTATTCTTACATATCTCTGCACGTTTTCTATTTTTTTCCCTACACCAAAGCGCCCTACAACCTTGGACTTGTGAGCCTCTCTAATCAACTAAAGTCACTCACCTCTGGGAGAACATAACATATCTATCTTGTAGAGTAACCCTTCTTGGAGATGGTATTCAATTGTTATATCACTATTGTGCACATGACTACATTTCCAAGTATTGAAATGCCTCCCTGAAGTCTTCATCCTCTGAATATGACTCCACTCCTTAGGGACATTAGATCACTCAAAAGCTTGATAACCACCTTTGGTGATCAATCCTTGAGCTATAAATCATTTTCACAAGCTTCAAACCCCAACCTCACCCATCACATTGTGCATGTATTTATGAGGCTCCAACCATAGCCATAAGCCTACCTCCATGCAGTTATGACCAAAATTTATGTTTTATGCATGTCGTGGCAATATCTATGCCAATTTTTAGGGCTAGCCTTCAGGGCGCTTACTGGACGTGCCCAAAACTTTCTCGAATGTAACCAATGATGATAACAAGTCTAAAAACTCAATATTCAAACAAGATCTAGACCAATACATAACTAATACATGAAGCACATTTCGTCAAGCAGATAATAAACATAGAAGCTACAAGGCGTGAACACATATTTGAACATAAGCTTATAAACTTCATCTTAAAATTACCAAGAAGGCTCAATTCCCTCTCAAGCTAGCTGCAATGACACTTGTTATCCCATGCATTCACTAAACATTCAATAACTCATGAATGATCCATAGTAAGAGAACATCATCTAACCAAGCATATAACTAGAACAAAATCCAGCACAATCAACCATAAAATAAACATAATAACCAGTACTTATGCTCATAGGTCACAATGGAAAAATAACTCATTAGCATATGCAAAAGCCAACCAAGTCAAGGACTTCCACATACCACCCAGTCCTAGATTGGCTGAAACAAAATATCTCTTTCAGCCAATCACCCTCGCGCTATATTCCAAGAAAGAATGTGGGATGATATGGGTTAAAGAAAAATAGAACCAGCCAGGGGTTCTAGAGGCCAAACCACCTCAACCTTCAACCACAGTGATTTCACCTAATCAGTCAAGAAATCACTAATACCAACCATATTAGTCTCTTCCCAAGTTATCCAGAGTGATGGGCCTCCAAATTAGACACAAATTAAGGCTCATATATCCTTTATTAGGAACATGAAGGTTATACCAAATGTAACACCCTCCTCCCACATCTTCCCAAGAAACCAACCAGTTGGGGTAAACATGCGACAATAGGCCACTATGATATGATTCGAACTCCTAATTCACCTTAAGGAAGTGGAGCGAATGTAAACATGCCATTTTGACATCAATCATCAACTACAATACCCCCAGGAACCAATCCAATAGTTTAGAAAACTTTCCTCGGGATCCCACTGAGCTTTTGGACAATTTAAGGCTTAATCTTTCCCATGCTATAGGCATGAGGGAGACCATAAACCTAAATTCGTTCCCACGGGCTTACCTACCAGTGACCAAAGACCCAAACTGTAAGCGCTATGCCAATGACTCCAAATTTGAAACATGTTTTCAGGCCCAGAGCCCAGGTCACTACGTAGAACTGAATCATCTCTTCAGATCAGTGAATTAAAATGGAAATGACAGAATTAAAGAAAATACTTGTTCAATACCTTGACTTGATCCCTTCTAGCCATGACAGGAATTTCTTCAAAGATATTGTCGACATGTAATCTATATGTGTAAATAATAGAGTTAAGCGTAAGGATCTCATACTTATATGAGAATTGCTATGAACCATTGCTTCCTCATGCCATTTTTTGCATTATCATCTATTAGGTCATAAACACATTATCCATTCGCATACAAGTAAAAACATACTGAGAGCCATACATATAACTAGCATAATAGGAATAGAATTACAATAAACATGATAATCATCAAATCCATAAATATGTCAATACCTTTACACATCGAAATCAAGGAAAGCATTTCTCATTAATGAATGCAATGAACCAACCGGATATGGGACTACCACATTCCACCTGACCGTAGAATCGCTTAGCGAAATCTCTCTACATCCATTCACCCTCGTGCCATATTCCAAGCATGAATGTGGGATCTCATAGAACACATCAATCAAAACTCATCCAAGGCTTCCAGAGCCCATTCACCTTAACCCATCAAACAATGATTCAACCTCCTAGTTGTACATCACCAAAACCATCATCAAATTGGTCTCCATCAAGCCTTCCAGGTTTTCTAGAGAATTTGTCAAACCAAGGCTTCCAGAACTAGTAACGTAACCCACAACTTATACATGGCTTCCAGAGTGTTTGTCCAACCATAGATTCCAGGACTAGTAACTCAACCCAATAAGGGATTCAAGAGTGTTTTTCCAAGTAGGGCTTCCAGGACTAGTAATTCAACCCAATCTATTACACGGCTTCTAGAGCGTTTTTTCAACCAGCGCTTCCAAGACTAATAACTCAACCCAAGCTAAGGAAACATGAGAAACAACCAAAACTAAACAATAAAGTTAAACTCACAATCACCATGGCTATCGAGGAAATGGAAAGGCTAGGAAATCCACTGTCGATCCAGGCCATCCTCCATGCTAGTGATAGATCGTAGCCAAGAAACCACACGCATGTGCCATGCATGAAAAAACTAGTGAAGGAAACATACATGCAACTCGATGCCTGCAAGCAAATCTCATGTAGTTGCTGACCTTGATTCCTTCTTACACTTTCCTACTCTTTATTTTCCTTATTGCTCCAAGAATCCATGTGTACCACCCCTCCAAGCATGCTCCAAGAAGACTCTATGTATCCAAGAGTATGAGAGAGAGAGAATAGAAGAGAGCTCCAGCACTGAACTGACCAAGTCTTTCCCACTGATCCTCAGAAGCCTTTTTATTAATAAGGCCTCTATTTTGTTCATTTTCCATTATTTTCCTTAAATTTAATCCTCACATGCAAAATATGACCTTTCACCTTCCTTTTCTCCTAATTTCCATTATTTCCAATAATAAATGTGCCAAAACACCTTTTTGCCTCTTTAATGCCTTATCCATTTCCTTTGCCAATTTCCTTAGCCATAAACAACCAAATGAACACCCACTAGGTTGTCTAGCCCACCATGCATCTTGGAATGTGTCTCATAATCTGTGGCATATATCTATCTATCTATCTATATATATATATATATACATGGAATTTTCACCAAGGTTGTTACAGAACCCTCCCCCTTGGGGGAACACCATCCTTAGTGTTCAAAAACACCTATAACCAATAAGACCACTGAAAACAAAACATAATTCCCATGGAAATTTATAACATAGCTTGTTGCAGTATTTACAATGACCATCTACTAAAAAAAACATCATCACAACATACCACATAGTGGAGATTTATAACACAACTCATTATGGTATTTATAATAACCACATATACACATACACATTTGCTTCAACCAGAAAATAACCATACTATCCATGGAGTTTTATAAATCCAACTCGATAGACTATTTACAATAATATATGCATATACACATTTTCTCAACCAACAAATAAAAGATACCTGTCTGCATCCGCAGCAAGGGAATCCAGAGGCTCACACCTCCACCCCCAAAAGTACTAGTAGGATCCACCTCCTTCCCAAGGAGTCCAAAACCCATTGCAAATTCAAATCTGCATCAAATGTCTAGCATCACAGTCCTACACCACTTGTCCTCTCAGTGAATAGTTACCAACTCATTGTCCCAGGGCGCACTACTAATGTACATTTGATTCCATATGGCAATGCTAATGACCAAAATAAATCCATTAATGAACTTCCCTTCTTTGCTAAACAGTCCCTTGAGAAATACGGTCACCCCTTCTGTGCAGTCACTCACCTTCAAAGTTCCGTTGGCACCCCCATCTCGAGAAATCCATCTCTTAGCAAGGCTTCCTCGCATCGGAAGGCATAAAAAGAAAAGCATATCCTTGCCTCAAAACAATTAGACTGGTCACAACATGCTAATGGAAATCAATGGAAACTATTGGGTAACAGTGTCTAACAATGGCCATATTCCTGAATGATTTACTAGTATACTACTGCATTTTCCAATTCCTTTTATTGTTGCAAATTCTTGCAGTCGATTTCAATCACCCAACTGGGCATTTCATGCATTCCTGTACCAAACACATAAATTCCATTAGATTTAAAATAAGTTGAAATAAATTCACATCATACCTCATTGGTAGTTTGTCAATAAGGTACACTTGCAATCATGTTCGCTTCTTATCACAACAAGTCAAACTAGCATATTTGACCAAATCAACATGTATAAAAATATCTTTTCGGGTTAGCTAAAAACATAACCATCATAGATCAAAATCATGAATCCCATGTAACCATTATAAACCAAAATCATAGATCACATGTAATCATGATAGACCAGAATCATAAATCATATGCATAGTAAAACTGAAATACAATGTCGATACTTATCCTTCATCAATCCTTACTTTTTCAATTTTTCATTTGTACACACACCGGATCAGTTGCCACACTCAGCAAACACCCAATGCCTTATCCTCCACCAGGTGCGCATACGCATAGTGTGCATCACACACATACAGCCACACAGGACATGCAACGCATGCACCCATACCTGACATACAACACATACACCTACACCCTTTGTACATATGTATACATGTATAATGTACATCATAAGACATTCATCCACACACAACGTGTGACACCACAAAATGCATACATGGACACAAGTTATACAACACAACTCAAACACCTATACCTGATGTACAACACAACACAATACATATGCCTACATCCGTTATACAACATAATACATGCACCTACACCTAATGTACAACATACCACAAATACGTACCAAGAGTGCAGTGTAATGAATGCATATGTCATGATACCATGACTACATAATGCACATACATAGTACCACATGCCCATAACATAGCATGTACAACATGCACTCAATCCCACACGTACACTGGTACCACATGTACCAAGCACTGTCTGCACAACGTGTGCATAACATCACATGTACATCACATTACCTAGACAATGTGTACACAACATCATCTATACACTCAACCATTATATAATGTGTACACAATGCCACATGCAAGACATGTACACAAGCCCACCTGCATACAATGTCACTTGTACAACATGTACACAACACCACATGCACACAACACCACTTGTAAAAAAATTCACACAACACCACTTGTAAAAACATGCACACCACACCATATGCACATAACACCACATGTACAACATGCACACAACACCACTTTTACATAACACTACATTTTGAACATGTACATAACATCATCTGTACACAACACCACATATCAAACATGCGCAGATCACTATATGCATACAACACCACATATCCATCATACACACAATACAATATGTACACATCACCGTATATCCAACATGTACATAGCACCATATATACCCAACACTGAATATGCAACATTCATACAACACTATTTGTACTACACCATGTACATAACATTACATAAACAACATGTACACACACTATATATGCACATCACCACATGCGCACAACACCACAAATGCAACATATACAACATGTGCACAATAGTAGTACCACACATCCAAAACCACACTATCTCTCCACCATCCATGCTTATCCTAGCATGCCACATACCACCCTTATTTCATTTCATTCATGTATCCTTCAGAGTTACCTTTCATAACATAAACATAGACATATTATAATAATATAATATCCATTCATATCCACATGATACTGACCTCATATATTTTTCATGACTACTCTTCCACTTGATTCCTCTTAAACCAGGAACCTCTTCATGTCATTTTCCTATATAAGAAATCATTCATCCGCCAAAAGGATTCCTAATGACCCTGTCAGGCAATGAAATATATACATAGACACATGCATACATATACATAAACATTAGCATAAAACAATCATGACCCATGATGACCCTGTCAGATAACAACATACATACCTGCATACAATCATTAGCATGAACAAATCATGATCACACCATAAATACTAGATATCAATGCCAAGATTAAGAGAAACCCTTTTATTCATGTAGAACATGCATGAAATTGAGAACAATAGTTCCCAACATAACCAAGGCATATGACACCTAAGATCCATACACTTTACCTTTTCTTGTTTCCTTTCTCATGTCTGTACCGCCATCGTCTATTTACCACAATGGACCCAACCAGTCCAACCAACTGTCATAGTCATACCTTCCATTGCGCTTACTCATGCACATAGATTCATCTAAGTTCTTACATTACCTATTGAGTGCCACACATCTCTCCCTGAGCTCCATTAGCTTTCCTCTTCCCCAACCAATTCCTAGGACACTCAAAACATAAAAAGCAAGACAAGAAACAATCAAGAAGGAAACCATGAAACCAATAATGACACCACAACCCAAGTGGCATGTCCATGCAGAAGATGCAAACAAAACCACAATCAAGCACAACAAATCACAGTAGTCTAAAAGCATAAGACTAAAATCAAACACCATGACTCAATCCCCATGGTTCCCAGGGAAAGCTCCACCCAAGCCTTCTTCAATATGTTTTTGCAACCTCTCTTTTCCATGTAGTCCCCTGCATTATATTTCCATAAACTCATAAATGTCATTGTATAAATAAACATAACAATACATTAGTTACCTTATCTTTTTGTGCCAAGAACATTTCTTGCAACTGAACACATCCATGCCATCTCTCAAAGGGACTCGAATCCTTTGAAAAATACACCTATAAGTAAAGACTAGCTAATATACCAATCAAGTACATGTTCATGAATCTAACAGATATCCACATAATTTCAAACAACATCAAGGTTAAGAAGACTCCATGTATGCAAAGAAGTCATTCGTTTGGAATTAGGGATTCCAAACATAGCCAAAGGAATTCTTGCTTGATTCCTTTCTTTTACCTTTACCCTGTTGCAACTGAGTCTTACTATATATTGTCACATCACCCAACTGTTAGTTACATAGACACATCAATTATTACCTCATCATGCTAATACCTATCATGTTACCCTACAACTGCTCACACATGTCAAACACATGTTCCAAATATCAAGACATTCATATCTATCAATTTGAGATCAACCTTTACCAAGACTAACAATATTGTCATAATTCATAGTCAAATCATAGTCCTTAGACACAATGCTACAACTATCACCTACTATACTCAAGTACATATCAACTATTTCAGCACACATGTGTTAGTACAATCCTCTCAAAACAAGGTCATTTCAGCAAGAAACCTTATAAACACATACTCATATTATGCAATTCATCAAACATCCAACCAACTTGAAAACATACTATGTTAAATAAATCAACTAGATGAAGTGATAAACACCAAGCACTCAACACCAAATAAACGACATAATAAAAAATTAAGCTCCAAGTATACGACATAAGCAAACTTATACCTTAGTGTACCTCAAGGGAGGCTATCTCATCTGAACAATCAATCTAGTTAGGAAGATATAAATTTACAACATGTCAACTCAAACATAAATAAGATCACAATACCCATAACACTAACTAACTAACATGTTCACATCATAAACTCATAAGCATTTATCATTTATGCATAGAAATCACACATGTACAATTGGTCTAGATTAGTAACACACAATGCAACACAATAAGTCGAATCATACATGAATGCCGTAACCCTAACCATCTTCATAGGCCAATCCACTTTAGCATGGCACATATAACATCAAGATATTAATGTTATAACCCTAATCGTAAAGTTAACTAACATATAACAATAAGTTAACCTATAGCATACTCATCAATAACATATAACATGATCATCAAGTTATCGAACATAAACAAAAGTAGGAATGCATACAACCATAAGTTACTATCATTCATGACTATCGAACACATGTGCATATGAATATACTAATAAACTATCATCTATCATGTATGTAACCATAACATAAAAAAAATTACATAAAATTCACGTATATAAACCTAATGCATATAACAATCCTTAACTTACATACTTGCTTGCCAAACATACAATACTGTATGACGATTTTCTCTTGCCTCGAGGTCCAATGTTGCAACTTCACTTTAATAATCTCCATCTCCTGTTCTATCTCATGCAACACATTAGCATCATAACAAACAATAGCATCATGATGACCTGAATTGCATACATTGACTCACAAGGCATGTTTGACCTACTATTCATGCATAACTATGACCATGACCATACATGCATAACAACTACATATAGACGTACAACACATGAGTACAAAACCATATACACATCATTCTAGCTAGAGACTAGTCATCAATGCATGACCATAGAAGCTACTCAAACCATGGCCTCATGCATGACAACAACAACCACATCACAAGAATTTGATAACATGTGAATACTGATGTGCCTAGCACTGCATGATGAGCCATACACACATGAAGACATACTCCACGACAACACCTTCAACCTTCATAGGGAGACATCATTGCAACCATGATCAACACAATGAAAATGGAACAAGAACATGGAATACATGCGTAAGGAATACATGTGAAACCAACATGAAATCATGATCAACGCACATCCCAAGGAGAGTGCAAAAACCCTATGATACCACTCTGTAACACCCTCCTCCCATATCTACCGAAGCAACTGTCCAGCTGGGGTAAACATATGATGAGAGGCCAGTATGATATGATTTGACCTCCTAAGTCACCTTAAAGAAGTGGAAACAATGGAAAAACACCATTCAGACATAAATCATCAACTACAGGACCCTCAGGAACCAATCCAATAGTTTAGATAACTTTCCTTGGGGTCCCATTAAGGTTTTGGATAATTTAAGGCTCATTCACTCCCATGCTATAGGCATGAGGGTGACCAAAAATCCAATGTCTCTCCCACAGGCGTGTCTGCCAGCGACCAGAGACCCAAATTGTGAGTGTTATTCCAGCGACTTCAGGATTTGAGCCACTTTTTCAGACCTAGAGCTTAGGTCACCGCCTAAAACTGAACCATCACTTCATATTGGTAAATTAACATGGAAATGACAGAATTAAAGGAAATAATTTTCAAAACCTTGACTGGATCCCAACTAGCCATGACAAGCATTTTGTCAAACATATTGTCGACATGTAATCTATAGGTGTAAATAATAGAGTTAAGTGTAGGGGTCTCATACGTAAATGTGGGATAATATAATTCTCCAAAATAACACCTCTTTATATAATAAATGTATACAAGAGTATATTATGCCATAATAAATATGGGATATAATGTATTACTCTTTTACATAAGATTGTGGGCAACTTCCGACATAATACAAATACATTATTACCTTCCAAGGAATAAAATATATTCGAACATGTCCAAACCTGAGAATTCTTTCGAGACTTCATCTAACACAACGTCAGCTATCGAAAGTGGGAAAATGTGGCAGTTAATACAACATAAACAAAATTATAGCCGAGGAAATCATTTCAAATCATCTCAAAACAGTCGTCCATCACTGCTATTAATTTTGATTTGATATTTGAAAATGTGAGACCAAGAGGTAACTCCTCAAATCAATTGTGATTATTCATTAACATTCCTCCTTGTTATATACAAGAGGGAGTGACTCTTAAGTTTCACCTCTTGGTGACTCTTCATTTTCCATTATTTATTATTTACATTATTTACAAGTGTTCAGCCAATCCCCATCATTAGGTGTCAAAAATCCCCCCGTTAATCTAACGGGATGTTGGATAGTCCAAGCATCATTTTGAATCTTTCAAGATTTTCTCTTCCAAGCGCTTTGGTGAAGATGTTTGCAATCTTCTCATTAGTGGAACGATGGCATAGATAGACTGTCTTGGCCTCAACATGATGTCGAATCAAATGTTATTTTTTATTGATGTGCTTCGTTCGATCATGGAACTTTGGGTTCTTGGCCAACTTTATTGCAAAGGTGTTGTCAATCATGAATGGAATTGAATGTACTTTCTTTACCTGCAAATCTTCCAGAATTTTCCTACGCCACACAATTTCTTTTGTTTCCTCAGTTGCTGCCACATATTCTACCTCTGTTGTGGAATCTGCTGGAATTGATTATTTGTGTGATCTCCAGGAGACAACACCTGATCCAAGACTCATAGCATAACCATAAGTAATTACCCTAGTTTATTTGTCTCCATCGAAGTGTGAATCATAGTATCCAATAAAGCTGAAGTCAGCCACCTGTGTATACTTCAATCCAAAGCCTTGAGTTTCCTTCAAGTACTTTAGAACTATTTTTACAGTAGACCAATGTCTCTCACAAGTATTTTGCATAAACCTAAAGAGAATTCCAACAACAAATGAAATGTTTGGTCTAGTAGTAGTCAAGTAGTTGAGGCTTCCTACAAGTTGTCTGTACTTTGTTGCATCCTCAAATTATTTTCCTTCAATGGATGCGAGCTTTAAGTTTTGTTTCATTGGAGTAGTCAAAGGATTGCACTCAACCATGCCAAACTTGTTCAACAGATCCCAATGTACTTCTTCTGAGAGAGGAATATAGACATTAGATGTTGAGTTACTTCAATACCAAGATAGTAGTGAACATAGTCCAAGTCAATCATTTCAAAACCTTTCCTCAATTCCTTCTTTATGGATGAAATGTAGCTCTTATTGTTCCATGTCATCAAAAGATAATCTACATATACCACAAGATATACAATTGTTTTTCCAACTTTCTTAACAAACAAAGTTGCATCATCAAGATCATAATGTTTGAAGTTTAGTTTCAGAATATGCTCAGTTAACTTGTCATACCATGCTCACGGTGCTTGCTTGAGGCCATACAAGGATTTCACAAGTTTTCATACTTTATGTTCATGTCCCTTCAAAACAAATTCTTTAGGATGGGACATAAAAACATTTTCTTTCAGATCTCCATTCAAGATAGAATTTTTTGCATCCATTTGATGGACTTTCCAACCTTTTTGAGATGCTACGGAATAGAGTGTGTGGATGGAAACCCATTTTGTTGTGGGGGAAAAGTTTCGTCATAATCGACCCCTTACTTCTGAGAAAAACATTTTACCATAGGCCTGGCTTTGTGCTTGTCAAGTGAGCCATTAGCTTTATACTTGTTCTTGTAGACCCACTTTCTGCCAATGGGTTTGGTTCCCAATGGAGGATTAACCACCTTCCAAGTACCATTCTCTATCAAGGCATCATACTCCTTTTGCATCACTTCTTTCCATTCATCATGAGAAGCAGCTTCTTTGAAGGAAGATGGTTCAAAATATGTAGACAAATTCAATTCGCAATCATTAGAAACATCCATATGAACAGGTGAATCAAAATCATCTAAATCACCTCCATTTTGCCTGGTTGAATTTTGTATTCCTGTCTTTCCAACCTCATCAAGATGAACACTTTCAAGTGTCTTTTTCATCCACTTTGAGGGACCTTTCTAAGATGGTTCGGGCTGATCAGTTGATTGAGTTGGGATTGAATGAAGATTGAGTCTCCCAATTTAGTCAATCACATCACTCAAAGTATCATTAGTGGTTGGAGTTTCATCTAGGGGAGAGAGTGCTTCAGCAGAAGATTCCACAAATTGGTCCAGTATAGGAATTTGTTAATATATTCTGACACATAGGAAATAGTTAAGTATAACTTGGTGTAGTGTAGAGTTAGGTAAAGTGTGTTTCTTTACTATGTACTTTTGTAACTTACAATCCGATGGTCATGATATGTAGTCATCCAACGGTTCATTCTCTCCTCAGTATTACCAACAGTTGATCCATGGATTAACACCCGATTGGTCCATGATCTCTATTTAAAGAGCATGGACGGTTATTTGTAGGGTAGCCATTCATGAGAGAAGCTTATGTAAATTGTCATTCTTTTATTAATAAATTGCCTGAAGTGGCCATGTTGGCGCAGGTCGTGGATTGTTTCCCTCTTTGAGGGTTTTAACCACGTCAACAATATTGGTATATTGATCTGTGATCTGTTTGTGAGCGTTTTCCTTTGGTTTTCTGTCTAGGGAACTTACCCTGTAAATTCCTACATGGTATCAGAGCTATTTGAGGGCCGCATCCATTGGTGATCCAAATCTGAAGCTGGCAGAACTGCATTCAACTATCGTTTCCTATATCTACTATTACTGACTACTTTCGGGCTGAGAGGACCATTGTATTGTGTTAGGAGAATCTGTTCTGGTGAGGAACCCCTTTAGTTTGATGCGAAAAGGTTTCCGGTAGCCCTAGTTATGTTATTTTTAATATCTAGAGGTATACAATGTTTATTTTCTGTTTTAAGTTATTTTCTTTCTATTTATTTCGGCTTATTTAGCTCTTTTTTTTTTTTATTGCCAGATCTATACCTCTCATTTTTGTGTATGCTCTTTGCCCCACGACTCTATGCGATCTAGGCAAATCAGAAACAAAAAGCAAGGATTTTTCTCATGTGTATGCTCTTTTCCACCGCGCCTTAGTGTGATCTTGGAAAATCATAAACATTGAGGAAAATATTTAGTTTCCGGCTAAAGCTAACTTCAAGCCGTAAGGTTTTTTTTTTTGTATGCCCATGTTTGGTTTTGTGTTTTTGTTTTGTAGGCAAAAAAATATCTTTCTCAAGTAAGCACACATCCCAAAGTTTCAGTTACATAAAAAAAATCAAAAAAATAAAAAAAAAACCCTTCCTTTTTTCCAAAAATTACTAACCTTTTAATCTAGCTCACTTGCTCCAAAGCTACGTTATGAGAATAGAGGTCTTGCGTTCAAGTCTTTATTTTTGTTGAGCTAATTAGATTAATTTTGGAAAGGGGGAGGATTCTTTTTAAATATAACATTATCATTCATTTCTACACATTCTCACACTTCATCGGAATCTTCAACAACTTTTCTTCAAAAAACCATAACTTCTTCACCCGGAAGCTATTTTCAGAGCCATTTTTTTTTAATCAACCTAATGTTTTGAGATCTTTCCATTGGAACACTTATTTTCAGCATCTATAGCTTCAATTTTTGTTAAAATGGAAAGTCCATGCCAAGTTATTCTTAACAGCACCAACTACTTCCAACGGTGGTCCTACATTGTGGATTTACTTAGAAGTAAAGGTCTTTACAAAATAGCCTCAGGCCAAGAAACCAAACCGAAAGATGAAGATATGGCAGCCAAATGGGAAAATAGGTAGGATCAAGCACATGGGTTGATAGGGATTTCTATTTCTCTAGAATTTAGATTCCATATCACAATACATGATACTCCTAATGAAGCAATGCAACAGATCACTAAAGTTTTTGGAATTAAAAATCAACTTAGAGGCCATCAAATTGAAAATGAGTTGCTTACATTGGACCCCAATAATTTTTCTTCTATTGAAGATTTTTTGTCCAAGTTCAAGACCCTTAGACTTCTCTTGGAAGGTGTTAAGGTTAAGAAAGAATATGGTAACCTTATCTATTCCATTCTTACTAAGTTGGGACTATCCTACTCTGTGTTTGTTTCCACCTTCCATTCTACAAGAGAAGCCTTCATTTCTCAAGGACAAGACTACAAGTCCCCTTCCTTTGATGCCTTTTGTGATTATTTAATAAGAGAACAAGAAAAACTCTTACATCTTGGTCTTCTTAATCTTGGAAACTCTTCTAAGAAAGCCTTTGCCATCCAACAACAACCAAATTCAAAGAATCCTAAGAAGTCGTATCGTAAAAAGAATGGTCCTAAACCAAACAAGGGTCCTGAGCCATTTCAGTCTCAAAATGAAAAATCATTTCAACAAAATGATAAGGCAAATAAAAACAAAGGGAAGAAGACTGATAGACATTGCCACTTTTTTATTCGAGATGGCCACTTAGAATCTAAATGCTTTAAGAAGGTGGAAGCCTTGGAAGCAACAATGAAGAATCACAACATCCATTTGGAGCACTCAACAACATCAACTTCATCTTTAGGAATAGCACTTTTTGCATGTGGTTGTCAAACATCTCTCTCTAGATATGCACTAAATGTATCTTCTTCTTCTCATTCTCATGAGTGGCTCATTGATTCTAGAGCTTCTTACCACATGGAAAAAAACAAAGCCATGTTTTCTTCTTTAAATGATTGTAACACCAAAAATATATATGTTGGTGATGATAAATCCCTTAGTGTTATAGGGACTAGAACTATTCATAGAGATAATGGTCAATTCAATGATGTATTATGTGTTCCAACCTTATCCTGCAACCTTCTATCTGTATATCACATAACTCATTTAGGTGAAGGTAAAATCATTGCATTTTCACCTCATGATGTTGTAATTAAGGACCTAAGAGATCCTAGACAGATTTTAGCTACTGACATTGCTGATGATTCTACAAGGTTGTATAAGTTTAACAAATTTGGGCCATCAAATCTTCCCTCGGTATTTGTTGCTCATAATGATGAAGTGAGAAAACTTTGGCATGAACGATTTGGTCACTTAAACTATCGCTCCCTTCAGAACCTATGTAAAGAAAATATGGTGACAGGGCTTCCAATGGTATCTTGCAGAGATGGTGTTTGTTCCAGATGTGTACTCAGAAAACATCATCGGGATAGTTTTGAAAAACATGCCTCTTGGCACACCTCAGCCCCTTTATAGCTTGTGCATAGTGATTTATGTGGTCCACTTCCAGTTGTTTCATTCTCTGGCTACAAGTATTTCTTAACTTTCATTGATGATTTCTCCAGACGCACTTGGGTATACTTCTTAAAACTCAAAAGTATTTAACATGTTCTTGGCCTTTAAGGCCTTTGTTGAAAAACAATCTGGACATGAAATTCTTAAGCTAAGATCTAATAATGGTGGAGAATATGTTAACAACAAACTCATCAATTTTTTCACTGAGAATGGAATTCAAATGCAACATACTGATCCTTATACTCCACAACAAAATGGTGTAGATGAAAGGAAGAATCGCACCTTAGAGGAAATGGCTAATTGTATGCTTCAATCTAAAGGACTTAGTCTTAATTTTTGGGCAGAAACAATTAACTGTTCAAATTACATAATAAATTGCACTCCTACTAAGGTTTTAAAGAATATCAATCCAGAAGAAACATGGAGCTCAATTAAACCAAATGTAAGTCACTTTCGTGTTTTTGGAAGTGAAGCATGGGTCCATATTCTAGATGACAAACATAAAGCTTTAGAACCTAAGAGTGAAAAATGTATTTTTGTTGGATATTGTGAAGATGTCAAAGGATATAGACTTATTCCACTTAAGTCCAAAAATTTTATCATTAGAAGAGATGTAAAGTTTGTTGAAAATATATCGGCCTATGAGCCTTGTTCGGCGGATGTGCCACCTCTCTCTATCTGTTCTACTTCTGAAAATATTTCTTCTTCAGATGATGACACTGAGGATGACAATCCTCCCCCACCTTCTCAAGATCCTCCTTCAGCTCCTTAGCTTCCAAAATGGGTCTGTGCTACTCGGGATGCAGCAAGTGCTCTTTCCGGTGATCCTACAGATCAGCGACGTACACGTTCTCAGTTCGATAGTGCCTCTTCTTTACTAGCTCAAGCTTCAGTTAATTATGATCCTGACACCTTTGGAGAAGCTTCAGGTCATCCATATTGGGACACATCTATGAATGAAGAATATCATTCATTATTGGAAAATGATACATGGGATCTTGTCCCCTTCCAAAGGGACGAAAACTTGTTAGATGCAAATGAGTTTACAGAACCAAGTATGGCCCAGATGGAAAATTTGATAAACATAAAGCTTGTCTTGTTGCTAAGGGTTTTTCACAAGTTTAAGGCATTAACTATACTGAAACCTTCTCCCCTGTTGCGAAAATGAAATCTATCCTCCTTGTTCTTTCCCTTGTTGCCTCTTTCAAATGGGAAGTCCATCATATGGATGTTAAATTTGCCTTCTTGCATGGGGACTTGCATGGGGATTTGCATGAAAAAATCTATATTGAACAACCTAATGGCTTTATAAAAACAGACTCCAGCCTTGTATGTCGGCTTAAGAAATCCCTTTATGGTCTCAAGCAAGCCCCTTGGGCTTGGTATGCCAAAATGGATAGCTTTGTTTTAGAAACTAGATTTTCTAGGTGTCATTCTAACAATATTGTCTACACCAAGAAAGTGGGCAAATCTCTTATCATTCTTGTTCTTTATGTTGATGATCTTATCCTTATTAGTAGTGATCCCAACCTTATAAACCATGTGAAGTCTAGCCTTAAAAAAAAGTTTGAAATGACAAACTTAGGACACTTGCATTATTTTTTTGGTCTTCAAGTCTTGCAATCCAAGGAAGGTATTTGCCTTTCCCAGTCCAAATATGCATGTGATCTTCTACACCATTTTCACATGGAATATTGTAAGACAACCCCTTCTCCCTTTCAGTCTAGAGCCAAACTTTCAGTCACTTGTGCTTCCCCTGAAGTTGATGCTACCTTATACCATCAACTTGTAGGAAAAGTTTTGTATCTAACCCATACTCGTCCTGACCTTTCCTTTGTTGCTGGTCTTATTGCTCAATTTATGCAACACCAACATGAAAGTCATTGGAAAGTAGCTAAAAGAATACTTCATTATGTTTGAGGTACAGTTCAACTTGGGATTCATTACAATGCAGAAGAATATCCTCTATTGGTTGGTTTCACTAATTCTGATTGGGCTGGTGACCCTGATGATCGGAAGTCTACTGCAGGTTATGTTTTCACTCTTGGTTCAAGACCTATTACATGGGCTTGCAAGAAACAAAGTGACATTTCTCTTTCCCCAGCATAAGTGGAGTATCGTGGTGCCGTAGAAGCTAGTAAGGAAGCCCTGTGGCTTCATCAGATCCTGTCAGAGTTTGGCTTTCAGCAACAGCATCTGACTACATTTTGGTGTGATAAACAAAGTGCCATTCATCTATGCAAAGATCCAGTCCAACATCAGTGCAACAAACACATTGAACTACACATGCACTTCATCAGAAAGCTCATTCACGACCATGTTCTTGAAGTGCAATATTGTTCAGAAAATGATCAAGTTGTAGACATATTTACAAAGGCTCTCACAGAGGCGAAGTTTACTAAGCTTCGATTTATGGTTGGAGTTCAGGAAGTTGTCACTAAGGGGGGATAGGCTCTAATGCCTCATTCCTTCTCCTATTGTGTCATATTTCTACATCCTTCAATCCTATCCCAAGTTGTTCTTAAGGGGGGATGTTAGGATATTCTGAGACATAGGAAATAGTTAAGTATAACTTGGTCTAGTGTAGAGTTAGGTAAAGTGTGTTTCTTTACTATGTAACTTTGTAACTTACAATCTGACGGTCATGATATGTAGTGATCTGATGGTTCATTCCCTCCTCGATATTACCAACACTTGATCCATGGCTGAACACCCGATTGGTCCATGATCTCTATTTAAAGAGCATGGAGGGTCATTTGTAGGGTAACCATTCATGAGAGAAGATTATGTAAATTTTCATTCTTTTATTAATAAATTGCCTAAAGTGGTCTCATTGGCTCAGGCCATGGATTGTTTCCCTTTTTGAGGGTTTTAACCATGTCAACAATATTGGTGTATTGATCTGTGATCTGTTTGTGAGCGATGTCCTTTGGTGTTCTGTTTGAGCAACTTACCCTATAAATTCTTACAGACTCCCCCCTTCAAGATGTGGAATCTGATTATCAAATTCTTGAAATGATTTTGTATGAACGAATCTATCCAAGCGATCAAGTTTTCGTTCAACAACATTCTCATCTTTGGAAGATTCAAGAAAGATTACATCTCTAGATACAATTTTTTTTTTATTAACATTATCATAGAAACGATATGCTTTTGAAGGTATTTGAATACACTAAGAATATACACTTACGACTCCTTGCACCAAGTTTTTTTCTATGTACCTTTGGTATGAATGGATAATAGGTGGAACCAAAGACCCTAAGATGCTTTATCGAAGGAATGTGGCCATACCACATTTCATAAGGAGTCTTGTTTCTAATATCATTATATGGACATCTATTCTTTAAATATACAGTACATGGAATTGCATAAGCCCAAAACATATATTTTACATTCTTGAAAAACATCATGGAACATACCATATTTAAGATTGTCCTATTCATTCTTTTAGCTACTCCGTTCTGTTGGGGATTATAAGGCACATTTGTTTGATATTGGATCCCATGCTGGCGAAGATATTTTTCATAAAGTGTATTATTTTCCATTATCAGTATGAATAGAGCCAATATGAGATTGTGCATCATTTTCAATCCATGTATGAAATTTCTTGAATGTTTGAAAAGCATCAGATTTTCTCTTCAATAAATAAACCCAACACATACTAGTGTAGTCATCAATATATGTCATCATATATTTATTTCCATTTGCAGAAGGAACAAGCATTGGACCAAATAAATATGAATGAATGAGTTAAAGTTTTATATGTGCTCCAGAATGTGATTCATGAAAAGGTTGTTTACTATGCTTTCCTAGAATGCAGACATCACATTGCTTAAGTTTCCTAGGGATTGTAGGCAAACCAGTAACACCATTTTTCTTCAACAAGCAAAGGCTATAATATTTCAAGTGTCCAAATCTAGCATGCCATAATAGAATTGATGGAAATGTACCTTCATCATAATGAGAACTATATGAGAAATTTTGTGCACTAGTAGAGGTACCTTGCAGCTTGAGAAGCCTTTCTTTTTCTATCCCAGTCATGACAAGTGAGAGACTTGATACTTTTCTCACCTCAACCTTGCCATCAAACATATGAATGGAGTGTCCTTTTTGGCGGATGTGGCCCAAGGAAAAAAAGTTTCTCCTCAGTTGTAGGATATATAAAACATCATGCTGAAGAAAGTCTGGAAGACCAAGAAATTTGAGCCCGATTTTTCCAAGCCCTAATGGATGAGTTTTGATTTGTTTGCAAAGTATACTGCTCCATCAAAACTATTAGTAAATTCTTCAAAAAACTATTTTCTAAAATTCATGTGGCAAGTTTCTCCTGAATCAAGCAACCAATCATTTTTCCAAGAAGAAAGTAAAGCATTAAACAAGTCTTCATTTACTCCAATATTACAATGTGCCACAACATAGTGAGTGGATTCAGGGCTTTACCTTTCTCCTTGTCATTGGTTTTACCTTTGGGTTAATTTATTTCCTCCTCAATTTTGTCCCAAGGAAAATTTCATGTGGATACATCAAGTGATCCATATATATTGCAACATATGCAATGAATATCAGACTTTTCTCCTTGAGAGTGTCTACCCCCCGACCTCTAAAATTTATTCCTTCTCTTCATCTTCGACCACCTCTTCCTCTGGACGAATCTTGAGCGTGAATTTTCTCTCTATGCGCAAGACACACAGCTTTGTCAGAAGACTAAGGAGCTATCTGCTTCCCAAAATCTTTCTCTCTCTTGGCAAATTTATTCACAAGGGAGTCAAAGGAAATTTCTTTGAGGTTTCCATTTGCTTGCAATGACTCAAGATAATTTGAATAAGCGGGATAAAGTGTCTTGAAAAAATATATCAGAGGAATGCCTAGCTCAACATTAGTGACTTTGATATCATGCACAATAGATTTTACTTTTGATGCAAGAGCAAGAGAATCATCATTTTGTAGTTCAAGGATGAACAATTTAATCATGCCTTGGACAACTTCAAGCACAAAGTGTGAGTCATAGAGTTCCTTCAATTTTTGTAAAGCTTTAAAAGAATTCGAAAATTTTGAAATATGGAAACTCACCTCTTCATTTACAGACACTGCAATCAAGGCATAGACCTTGCTATTCTTGTTTTCCAAAATGGAAAATTCCTTGTCTGAGGTAGGCTTTGCGAGTTCATTGCCTCCTTCTCCAACACAAACTCCTTTCCATAGCTCATTAAAAATGAGAGTGTGTTTGATCTTTCGCAGCCATTCTGTATAGTTCTCCTTCCTAGTGAGAACCACACCGACAATAGATATCAATGAATGCATTTTAAAATCTGTGTACTGTAAAAAAATACTTCTGCTGATAATATATTGTGAAAAAAATTCACTTCTATTCTAATGTATATTTATTTTATTTTTGGACAAAGGTATTATGTGGGAAAGGGTTATATGGAGAAGGGAATATATGGGGAGGTATTAATGGGGGAGGGTTATATGTGGAAGGGCATTCAACATAGGGAGTGTATGTATATGGAGGAGCATTCATGGTAGGGGCAACATATGTATATGTGGGTAAGGGAATTCAACGTAGGGGCAACGTATTTGTATCGAGGAGCAATGCTTATATGGAAGTGTATAGAGGAGCAACATTATATGTCAACGTATTTGTATAGAGGAGCAACATTATATGACAGCATTCGAAATTGGGAAGGGAGGAGGCGGTGGGAGAAAACCTGTATGTAGAACAATGAGGAGTGTATGGACTAGGGCCAAGGTGTGGTATCATTTACAAAAACTAGAAGAGTCGATGCACGCTTCAAATTATCGGTATGGAAGCGTTAAACAATGGATGGGTATACCACAATGGACCAGGGCCGAGGTACACAGGAGGTAACTTAGGTGAGGCTGGTGCAAGACACACAGGTAAGGTAACTTAAGTGAGACCGGTGCAGGCCAACTGGAATAAATACGCTGGTGAGAAGTGTTATGCTTGGATCGATTTTGGAGTGCACAGTAACAAATGAAAACCAGTGACTGTGGTAAACACATATGGCCGAATTCAAAACAAAACCTTAGCCTTCACAAAAAAAATTACTCATAGTGGGTATTCGTTGCAGCCTTGATGAATATAAATGCAAAATATCTAGCAAAATATCTAGCAGAAAATATGGCAGGGAATGTACCACATATAGGAACAAAATATGGCAGAGAATCGACAAGATTTACAACACATAAACTAATTTGGCAGTTGGCTATGATACCATTGCAGGCCAGGAGGTAATTACTCATATCAATTGTGTTTATTCATTAATATTACTCTTTGGGTTTCACCTCCTGATTAATATTACTCTTTGGGTTTCACCTCCTGATGATTCTTTATTGTCGATTATTTACTATTTACATTATTTACAAATGTTCACCCAATCCCCATGATTAGGTGTCAATCGAAATTATTGCGGAATCAAGAGAAGATTTCAAAAATTTTATTTTGAAATCCAATTATGGATTCAAATAATAAAAGTAAAATTTTCTTCATAAGAAAAATTATGTGTTACTATTACCATGATTTTATCTCCATTGTTGATTCACAGAATATTCTTCAATCAACAATCTAGATAAGAATGCCCCTTACTATTATGATAATGAGGACTAGAATTGTCATCTGCTATAGTGTTCATCCACATAGCCAGTGTATTGCACTTCAATCTTTTGTTCTTCTAATTGGTTGGTTTGTTGTTTTAAATGTTGGCTACATCATTTTCATGGTTTTCCAATGCATATATTTTTTATGGTGTCGTTGATTTCAATCTATCTTGCTCCTTCGGTGATTCTCAACCATTGGCAATGCCCAACCAGTGATCTATTACGATGTTTGTTTGCAACATGTGAGAAAATTTAGAAGGGAAAAAAAGCAAACAAGCAACAACATATGTATTGACAATGACAGAAAATATGAGCCGAAGAATAGATATTCATAACGGGAATAAGCTTCAGGTGAGCATCTGGCAAATCTTCAACATCTATAAGTTGGTCCATTCTCCTGCTAAATTCAAATTCAGACTAAGTCCTGCACTTGGAAAAAACACTTTTAAATAAATTCATACTAAATCCTTCTCCACTTGATAACAACACTTTTAACCCGCTAAAAAATGAATTCAAGCTAAATTCTTCAGATCTTAGAAACAACACTTTTAAACAAATTCTAAACATATGGTTCTCAAAATATATCTGAGAGAGTGAAATTCATCCTTCTCAAACCAATAGTGATATTCACATAATAGGCAACAAATATATATGGTTCACGTCACATTTGTTATGTGATGTGTCATAGTTATGGACATTCAGACAAAAAACTAGGTATTAGAATAATATCAATGTTAAATACCATAGAACATTACTCATCTGCCCAGGGAAAAAGGAAATGAGAGTTTTAATATTTATTTTTTAATAATGATTTTTTAATTCGAGTTTTAATATTGATTTATTGATTTTTTATTAACGATTTAGAGTTTTAGTATTGATTTCTTGATTTATTGTGAGTTTCATGGGTAAGAGTAGGGCTTAAAATTTGATGGGTGTTTATTTGTATTTTGTTTATTTAATTGTGAAATATTTATTATTTAAAATTTGCAAAAAAAAAGTCAATTTCATGGGCAAGTTGAAAACTTATCTATATATGTGTATGTACGTGAGTAAGATATTCTAAATATAAGTATCATGTAATGTGGTACACATAGATATTAATATTCTAATATGAGATTGCAAGATAAGTTCAAATTGCTCTTATATTTTTGAGACTCCAAGAAAACTATAGAGTCACCCATAGTGGGTCATTGGAATTATTGGAAAAGGTTTGTCTCCCTCTCTATTCACATTGTGAACATCTAAGCCTAAAGTATAAACACAACATCCTACATTTAAGTTGAAAGTCTAAACAAAACATCCTCAAATTTATAGGTTGAGATTCATGCAATATTCCCAACCCATGTATTTAACCAAGTTAATGGCTTTGACCAAGTTACTTATAAATTTTAAAGAGTGTTTGACAATAATTTGTAGAATCTTTGAAATTAAATAAATAATCCTTAAATTGAATAAATTGTTGAGTTAATGTGAAGGCTTATGCCATATATTGGTTACATCATTAACAATCAAGCAAAATCTAGTTACATGTATTTCATTTTTTTCTTATTTTAATATGTTTAATATTTGTACCTTGAGTGAACTATGTTTTAAATACTCTAATTAATAATATCTTAAAATCATTAATATAACAATGAAGTAACAAGTCTAATAATTTTAACATTTATATCAAGGTTAAGCTTCATTTAATAAATATGATAATATAGTAAATGTTAGAGTTTAATAATAATAATGACGAGGAGGAGGAGGAGGAGGTTGAAGTTTAATTACAAAATTCAGATTTTTATTAATAAGTTTAAAATTAATATTAGTAAATTTAAAGTTTAATATGTTTGAAGTTTAAACATCAACCATGATCAACCATGTCAATCATTGTTACTCATTATCACTGATTCTGAGTGATACATAACATTATTCAACCATAGTCAGTGATGCTTAACTTTGGTCAACCATAGTCACCCTTTCTCAACCATTGATATCCCATTCAGAATAGAAAACTCCTTGTTCTATCCATTCCTAATGGTGAAGTATGGTCAATAAAAATTAGAATGGTATAACATGGTCAACCAAGGTATCTATGGTTGAATGTGATCAACCGTTGTTAAAATGGGCAACCATAATCTATCATAGAAAAGTATGGACAACCATAGTCGCCATGATCAATCTTTAAAAAACCATGGTCAACCCATGCTCATACTGACCAACAATGATCAACATGATCAACATAGGATATGATGGGAAATGTTGGTCAATTATAGCAATTCATTATCAATATAGACTACCCTAATGCATCATAGAAAACAATGGTCAACCGTAGTGCAATGATGCCACCATGGTCAACCATTATCAACCATGGTTGGCTCTATTTAGCATGGTTGACCTTCGTCAACCATGGTTAGTGATGTTCAACCACGGGCAACGTAGGTCAACTATGGTCAATCATTTCCATATTTGGTCAACCATAGTCTCCATAATAAACCTTTAAAATCATGATCAACATAAGCTCAATATAACCAACCATTATTAATATGGTCAAATATGGTTAATGTAGGTCAATGTTGTAAGACATGGACAAACATTGTCACAATGTGACAATCAATCTAACAATCATTCTCACAATGTTACATTTAATTGTAATTTATTCAATGTCACATCACGACTTTACAAAATTGAGATTTATTATTAGGGTTTATAATTTTATGGTTAATATTAGGTTTATAATATTAATCTGAGGGATTATAATCCTTGAGTTTAGTATATTAAAGTAGGGTTTATAATATTAATGGTAGGGTTTGTTATATTAATCGTAGGGGTTATAATATAGGGGTTTATAATATTTTTTTTGATCAAGTAAGAGTAGAACCTTCTATTAAGCTAGCCAAAAATACATAATTTACATGAAGCCACACTCACTCTATGAGAATTCCCTAGTCAGCAGGGCAGGTAGAAACCGAACCACACACCCAAACCCAAGAGAAGCCAAAAGAAACCTTGAACTCCTTGGAAGACAAGTCCACTGGACCGAGGCCCACAAAAAGCTACTAGTGTCCCACCGAGGGTCCACAAGAGAACCCACAAAAGCTATTGGCTTAGTAATCTAAACTTTTTCGAGTCTGAAACATTCGAACAACTTCCACGAACAAATCACCACCATTGACTACTCAACTTAGATCCAACTTCCTTCGTGGATATCACGGGGATGAGAAGCGCGAGGGTTAACCATCTGATGAGGGTGGTTTTCTCTCACCTCTCACCGCAACGTGTCACACAAAGACTGGAATCGGGGGCCATCTTCAAAAAACTAGAAACCATTTGGACCCCGCCCGATATAACAGTTGTGGTTTTGAATCAGTTGTTTTGTGGAAAAGAAATTACGCTCTGTCGCCAACCGATGACTGTCAGACCAGTCCCACGAGCAATTTCTAAGTCTTTTGCCTATATTCTCCGTCAAGCACCATCTAAGAAAAATGAAAATAGGCGACCACATCTATGGTGCTACCTGAGTTACTGCCTTCACCATCCAACCAAAAGTAATCAGAGCTTTGGAAAGCAGCCAAAACCAAAAATGGTCAGGTAGTTTAGGGTTCACCCTCCTCTCGCCTGTCTCCTGAATCCCTTTGATCTGTCTTGTTCATCCATAGTTCCATATCTTTGGTCACCAAATAGAGACAATCCTCTCACAGTTTTCTTGTAGGTAACGAATCCCAAGCATACTGAGAATCCCTATCCATATTGGTGACCCTTTCGTTCACGAACCCTTCCGCTAACATGTCTAATTTCCTTTTCACATGGAAAAATCTGATAGTTTTAAGGGTTTGCAAGTGTGAGTGGATACGATGAAAGATTTGCAAGAGCTTCCAATGCTTCGACACTTTATCTGGAGAAGTTCCATTGCATATTTTCTTGGCCGCTCTAATGATCAATTCTGAATTTGCTTCAATGATAACATTATGTGAATTTAACTCCACCAGGATTTCCAAGCATTTCTCTAATGCCAAGAGCTCAACAATGTTATTAATTACCTTCCCCAAGTGGCCATGGAAGATTTTCTTTGTTTGCCCCTGGTCATCTATTATGGCACCCCCAAAGCCAACTAGTCGTGGGTTGCCCTTAGAAGCTCCATCGATGTCAACCTTGAAGAAACCATAAGGAGGGGGCTTCCAGATGTTAGCCCCTGTATTTATTAGGCTCACTCCCTTCATTATTCCTTGAGGACTTATGGATTAGAGACCCAAATGAAGTATAATATTCTCCTCTTGAGGCAGAGGACGATCCTTAGGAAGTGTCCTCAATAAGCTTCTTACTATGTCTTTAAGATGCCTTAGAATTTGATCAATTTTGTGTTGGGGCTCGCTTGTTTTGTCTTTGAAGATACACATGTTGCGCTCTTTCCAAACATTCCAAATGACAAAGCCTGGAACCAGAATCTAGTCTTTATTAATAGTCTCATTCCCTGAGAAGTTCTTCCTCCAGTTTTTCAAAGTATTGGATATGCTGAGACTGTCCCTATCATTTTATCTGAAGATTGAGGCCACCCAGTCCCACACCCTAGATGTGAAAGGGTAGATTTTGAAAAGGTGTTCAATCATCTCCTCATGTGAGCCACATAGGTGACATTTGGAAGGGCCAATGAAGCATTTCTTTAGGATATTCTCCCAAGTTAATATCTTCCTTTCATGCATTAGCTAGATGAATAACTTTATTTTCATCCAGTGGGGGTTTTGCCAAAGTTTCTTCCAAACTTGATCGATATTCACAAAGTTAAATCTCGTGACTTCCTGTTTAGCCTCTTTTAGGTTAAATTTACCTTCATTATTATTTCCCCATATTAATTGGTCAGGTGAGGTGCAAACTAGAATCCTTCTATGCTCTAGGTCCTGGGTGAGAGCGTATGCCTTGGCGTTCAAAGGACTCTCATCACTATAACTTAGATTCTTCCATTTCCTCCATTTTTCATTATTCCTTCCCTGGTCCCAAAAATATTTTACCAAAAACAAACCTTTGCTATCTGTGTCACTCTTGAGAGTTGCTAAGTCATCCCTATACAGGTTCAGCTCCTATTGCGAGCTGTGCTCTCAAAATTGAGCATGGTCCCCTGCTCAGATTTCCTAGAAAAAATGTTGTTGAACAATGCTTTTATTCTCCCAGGCAAGGTTCCAAATGTGGGAGCCCCTGATTTGCCCTGACATTCTAATATGATCCTTCTCCTACCAATACTTGGCATACTTTTGTTTCCAAAGCTTAGCCCAGGGGGCATTCCACTCCTTGATCCATCTCCACCAAAGCTTAGCTCCTGAAACTTTGTTGAGATTCTTAGGATCATGCAGGCCCAAGCCACCATGGCTTTTGGTTTGCAAAGCTTATCCAAGGCCACTAAATCCCACTTCTTTTTCTCTTCCCCTCTTCCCCACAGAAAGTCCCTTTGTATGCTTCTTATATGTTGCTTAATGCCTTGAGGAGCAGGAAGACCTGAAAAAAATGAAAATGGGAATGGCCTACAAGACTGCCTCTGTGAACAAAAGGTTCCCTAATAAATTTAATGACCTACATGTCCATTTTCTGACCTTGTCCTGAAGTTTATTTAATATTGGTTCCCACACTTTCTTGCTTAGAGGTTTTTTAGTAAGAGGAATGCCAAGATATTTGGAAGGTAACTATTCCCTTTGAAAACCAAGAATTCTGGTAATGTTTCTTTGAATAGCAATATTAGTGTTAAAGAAAAAGACATTGGATTTGTTGAGGCTTACCTTTGTTCCTGCTGCCATAGCAAAGTTATTTAAAATGTTTTTTATTGCTCTGGCTTCCCTGACTGTGGGTATGCCCTGCAACATTGTATCATCCACAAATTTTTGATGAGTGTTTGCCGCTTCATTTGAGGTGAGCTTGATACCCTGGATTTGACCTTCAACATTTGCCATTTTGATTTCCTACATAGCCCTTCCATCATGAGGATGAAGAGGAAAGGTGAGAGTAGATCTCGTTGTCTGAGTCCTCTGCAGGGTGTGAAGGTTCTTGATGGAGCTCCATTAAGCAGTATGGAAAAATTGGCCGTGGTAACTAGTGCCATAACCCATCTTATCCAATTTTTGTCAAAGCCATAGGCTTTTAGAATTGCTCTTATGTAAGACCAACTTAGTTTGTCATAGGCTTTCGCTAGGTCCAACTGAATGATCATATCCGCTTGTTTGTTGCTTTTGAGAGAGTGTACCACCTCATGCACTTGGATGATATTGTTGAGGATTTGTCTTCCTTCCACATAGCCTGTTTTCTCTTCCGAGATGAGAGAAGGTAGAAGGGGCTTGATTCTATTGGCTATCACTTTGGAAATGATTTTATACACCACATTACATAAGGCTATGGGTTGAAAGCCATTCGGAGTCATGGCATTTTCCTGCTTAGGGATTAAATCTATGAAGGAAGAATTAAGAGCCTTCAAAACCTTTTTGGATTTTCTCAAGTCTTCCACAACCTCAAGGATATCCTATTTGACTGTTTCCCAGTAGGCTTTGAATAAGTGTACATTGAATCCATCCGGGCCTAGTTCTTTTCCACTTTGCATTTCATTAATTACCTCACTGACCTCCTCTTCCGATACTAGCCTGTTAATATTGTGGTTGTCCCCTCTAGTAACCAGCTTAGGGATATACTGGGTGAAATGGTCAATGAACCTGGATCTATCCTCCATTGTCTCCTTTGCAATATTGAAGAAGTGTTGTACAAGGATAGATTCAATATCATTGTGAGAGACAAGCTCAATGCCTTGAGAATCTTTGATCTTTGTGATTCTATTGTGTGCCCTGTGAGCCATAGTGGATTTATGAAAGAACTTTGTATTTCTTTCTCCCTCTTTAATCCATTGAATCCTAGATTTCTGCCTCCATAAAATTTCCTCTTGTAAGCATCGATCCTCCCATTCTTCCTACAAAGATTCAGTTAGATTTTGCCTCTCTTCAGTGAAGCCCTCTATGATGTTGATCTGATTGATTTCCTGGAGCTTCTGCTTAGTCTCTCTTTTGGCCTTGAAGATATCGCCAAATTCCTTTTTGTGCAAGCTTTAAGTTTGGATTTTATGTGTTTAAGGTTCTGCTGGAGCCTAAACACTTTAGTGCCCTGAATGTTCAACTCCTCTCTCCACCATTTATCAAGGTTACTAGTGAATTTAGGGTGTGAGAGCCAGGCATTCTTGAACTTGAAAGGTCTATTCCTCAAAGTTCCCATAAAGATAGCTTCCAGTTGTACTGGCCATTGATCCGAACCTCTAAAGGGTAGAATGGAAGCTGTCATGGCAGGTCCTGTGAAGAGGAGGGTCTCTGAAACAATAAATATATCAAGTTTGGAAGCCACTTGAGAAACACCTCCCCTTTTATTGTTCCATGTTAAGGTTCCATTTATTGTTTCAGCGTCCACTAGTCCCATGTTCATAATGAAGTTTTGGAAGGCTATGGAGTCTCTGCCTAGCTGTCTAGTGCCTCCTTTTTTCTCTGAAAGAGATCTAATCATATTGAAATCTCCTGCAATGATCCAAGGCATATTGGGATGTCTTGCTCTTAGATCCTCCAGGGAGGTGAGAAGCTTGAGTTTATCTGCTTTCTTTTGAGGTCCATAAACATTTGTAATCATATATATCTCCTTATCACCTACAGGTTGACATACCAAGGATCCCACAGTGTGAGAATCCCCCCCACCGAGTTATTTTCCTTAACCTCTAGATACTCATACTTGATTAACCACTTATTATGAATTTCTCTTATTTTATCCATCGAACACTTTGTCTCCTGAATAAAAACCATATTTGGATTTTCTTCTTTCGTTATGTTACTTAGATTTCTTTGTTTCCTTCTACTCCCTATACCTCTAATATTCCAGGTTGTGAGATTCATTAAGAAAGGTTAGTAAAGGAATAGTTGGTGAGATCTTTCATCTTACTTGAGTTGATCAATAGTTTTCCACATTCGTTTAGCAGCTCATTCTATCTTTTTCTTCCTCTTTTCCTTCCCGAGTTCTTTGGAGATTGTGCTTGTGAATTCTCCATAATTTTGACCCTGCTTGGCTCCTAGATTTCATGGTTTATTTTGACCCTAGTTCCCTTTGATTGTGACCTCCATAGAAAGAGTTGTTGTACTCTGTCATAATCTTCTTTTGGCAGAGATTCCATGCCTATGTTCTTTTGTTGTTCCAAAAATTTCTCTAAATCTAGATTTTCCCTACCTAGAATCTCCTGTAGTTCATGGTCCTCCATTCTTGCCTCACTTGGAGTCATCTCATGGTCCCTACTGATCTCCATGTAGCTTGGTAGATCATCCTTTTGCTGTTTGTTTACTGTGATATCCTCCATTTCAGATTCCTTATCCTGCTCCTTGGTTACGTTCTCCATGTCCTGGACTGTCTCCTTGTTCTCCTCTACTTCCTCTAGGATTTTGAAACTGTTGTCTCTTGTGTGTTTGTCCTCACTGATATTCTTGTGTGGATGTTTACCCCCTTTCCCTTTGCCCCCAACCTTGGTGAAGCCCTCATGATCTCTATCGAAAGTAGTTTTCCCATTGCCTTCCATATTGTTTGTTGGGCAGTCTATGAATAGATTCCCATGTTCATGAAATTTGCGGCACCTAAATGGTATGTGCTTATAGTCCATAGTCTACACCCATTCTTCATCATATACCTCTAAAATTATCGCTTCCAAAAGGGCTCTAGATACGTCCATTTCCACACATATTAGGGCGAAGGAGGTATATTTTCCTTTCAAGGTTTCCTCTGAGATCTTTAGAAAATGCCCCAGCTTGTTGCCTATGGTTTTCAAAGATTCTGGTAGCCAGTAATCTAGAGGAAGGGAGTACAGTCTAATCCAAACCGGTACTGATGTGAATGTTTCATGTTCCAGGACAAAGTTCATCATCCATGGCCGCATGTAGAGTCTTGCAACAACATAGAAATAAGGGCCCCCTTCGAATACTATGTCTTTGACCTATAGGCTTGTGAAGAAGCCCTTATAACCCATATGTAAATGTATTTCTCCCTTTAGCTTCCAATGGCTCCTTATACGGACATGTAATTCCCTCTCCGTCGGCCATAACCCCATGAACTTGCATATGATCGCATGTTCTGTCATATGATACCTATGCGCTTGTATCGGTAGATCACTCAATATGACCCAAGGAATAATGCTTGACTTGGGTTTACAGACTCTCGTAGTCCTTATGGAAGTCATTTTTTTACTACTACTTCCCTTCTCTTTTTCTTTATTTGTTTCCTGTTGATCCCCTTCCTGATCGTGAAGTTCGTTTCTTCCAAATGTTCCCTTGCCTCTTGCTTCTGAAACCTTTTCCAACGATTTATTGAAATGCTTCCCTCCTGCATCCTTACCTCCCTTTGTGACTACCTAACTGTAGGAGGGAGTGGCGCTCCCCCCTGCGCGTCCCTCCATGGTACCCTAAGTCAAAACCCTAGCGCCAACTCCAACCCTAGCTCAAGATGTAGCTCTCGCACTCTCCAGAAAGGTTCTATCATTGACCTAGGGTTTATAATATTAATCTCAAGGTTTTTAATATTATATTAGGGTTTGTAATGCTAATCCTAATTTTTTAATCCCATGGTTTATAATATTTGTTATCACCTGGATCGAACCTCAGGTTGAAGGCAGGCAATGCCAGGGTAACCACAAACCACGCTTAGCCAAGTAGCTAGCCCTATTAGACCAGGAGAGGGCTCTCTACATAAGGATCCCAGCCAAGATGACTGGATCTATAAAATGATATTAGGCTAGGAATAGTAGCACAAGGTTTGATTTTATTTTGAAGGGGTTTTGCTGGATCAGGAGGAGCCAGGCATTTTGGGCAAAGAAATTAGGTCAAAATTGCAGGGTGTTCAATGGGGAAAGGTAGGTACAAGGCTCAACACTCTAGGGTTTGATGGGTGAGGTGATTCAAGATAGGTGGAGGAGAGAGGAAGAGCATGTGATCACCATGAATCCTTCCTAAACTGAATAAAACATCAACTGTGAATATTTTCCTAAAGCATAGCATTATTATTATGGGTTTTTCCTATCAACTTGAAAACATCCACTTAGAAGCAATGAAATGATTAATGAAGTACACAAAACATTTTAAAATATGATCACAAGAGAGGAAACTGAACTAGACATCATACCACATGGATCCCAAAGAAGTAGCTGCAATTTTTTTATTAATCTCTTGCTAAACTGATATAAAATGATGTCCAATCAAAGCATAAGAATCTAGCTGAGTCCAACCCTTTACAATGAGAATGAAGAGGAAGATATAGACATTGATTCAACCTCCTCCCATCCTCAGCGGTCGAATCCCTAAGATGAGGAGATAATCTAACCAACACTGAACAAGAAACTGAAATCTAGGCATCCTAATAACTTGCCTCTAAAAGTGAGGAAACTAATTCATTTGTGCTCAAAATGAATTTTAATCTAATGAATTTAGCATCTAATACTTATTACCCATAATATTTACAAGCCTAGTCATCATTTACATTAGTAAAATATTCTCCATGAGAGAAAATACAAAATTACAGTTAAAGCACTGTGAAATGGCAATTCAGTGCAATTTTTGTCCTATGCACAACGCCACCAGCCCTATGTGGAATGCTTTTTGCCAGTCCATTTTGGAGGCCTTCCCGATATCCACATTGCGCTCATGATAGCTCATTGGAAAGCTATTCAAGTCTTCCTTCCAAATAATCTTGAATTTCGTCATTTGAATCTCATTTTACCCCTCAAGAGCGAATTCTCCCAAGACTTCTTCTGTGTGTCCAAAAAGGGGTAGATGGAGTGTTTTTTGACCTTTTGGTAGACTAGTTCTGCTCAAAAAGCTTAGAAAATGCATAGGGTGCATGTACTCATCACTTTAAATCCAAAAATTCAAACCATTTGTCCATTGGATGTCCCTAGAAAAAGTGCAATGCCAGTGGTGCTGTGCATAGAGCCAGATTGCCTCTGTCAAAATTGCCAAAATTTGTCAAAGGAAAAAATTCCTCCAAATTTGATCAAAATTTATGGCCAATACCACCATAAAGCATCTCGATGAGCCAAGGAAGCTTCAGCAAGCAACCTAAGCCTATCCTCCTCCTTTCTTCCTTTAATTTCTCGTCTCAGCCTTGCTTTCATTTTCTTAACCCTTATATTACAAATTTTGTTCCGGGTCTTGTAGTGGTAGGCCATATGCCTGATGATTTGGTTGTCCCTGTTGGCCTTTGTAGTAGCTTCTCTAAGTGAAAATTGACCCTTTCAAGCCAAGTTTCTCTATCCCTTCTTAATTGTAGTCAAGGTGACCGGTGTTTCTTCCTTTTGCATTGTTGATTTTCCCTTGTCACTTTGTCTCTTTACCTTGAGAAGTTCTAGCTCCATGAGGACCTGCTTATCACTTAGATGCTTTTTTTCTTGCTTAAGATATGTAATGACATACTTAGCTCTCACCAAGTTGTCCATCAATGATTGGATCTACACCTCTTTCTCCTGTATGATTATGTTTTCCTTTGTCGCCTCGTCTTGAGCCTCGAAGTCAACTGTCTCTATGACATGATGAATATGAGGTTGTTCTGGTCCATCATGTTCCATCAAATAAAATACCTCTCCTCCTCATCATCAAAAATTTCCTGCAACATCTTTTCCTTCCCTTTATGAGGCAGTTGCACCTGTACCTGTTGTGTTGATGAAGAAGGCAAAGCCCCTTCCACACCCTATGGAGCAAGCATTTGCCTATGAGTTGATGAAGAAGGGAAGGTCCCTTCCACACCAAGTGGAGCAAACACTTGCCTATCTATTGCAAACAATTTTCTTGCCCCCTCTCGTATGTCTTGTAGGTCTTAGGCACCCCAATGGCTTTAGTCTCTTTGACCTTCTCTTCTTTCTTTACCTGAGCACTGCTGGAAGGTCTTCCTGATTCTTGAGATACTAGTGGAGGAATTTGAGGACCCCTAAAGATTTCATTAGAAATGAATGCCTCCTAGGAGATGTTAAGGCGATTAAGATGATGTAGCACAATAATCTTGATTAGGGAATAATGATAGAGACTATTCATTTGCTGGGGGTATGGGTTTTTTTGTAAAATGTAAGCCATCTTCTTGATGTTCCTGAATAAGAAATAAGGAATGTTCGACATCTTCACCCTTGTAAAATGCATAAGAAGCTTAATGTGATAGGTGTACAATCTAGAAAATATGCCCTCACATGTGAAATATTTTGTGATGATCTTCATCATGGGGGCATACTTATCTTCAAGGAACCTGAAAGGAAAGATCCTCTTTGCTTCATTTCTGTACCTAGATTGGATGTAGGGCTCATAATAATGTTCATCTAAATCTTGTGCCTTATACCATTTCTCTCCCACATTTGGAATCCTTGTTGCATCCACAATGATGGAGGATGAAACTATAAATGTCACCCCAGCAAGAGTCACCTTGTTATCACGGATATTGGCTATAAAAAGCCTAGTGAGCTCAGGATGGTGTTTAACTCTCTCCACCTGCTCACATAACTCGTAACACCCTAGGTGCTTGAAACAAGTGACAGCTAAATGAGAGGCCTACAACTCTCTGAGGTTTGATGGTTCTTCCCTGATAATCCCGACTCCCTTGTGTGGCTTTCTAGGATGTCAAGGTTCACCTCTTGAACTGTCACGACCATTGTTTTCCTCCTCATAATCTCTGTCTTCTTTGTCCATGTTTGCGAAGTTGTGTACCCCTAGAGAAGGTATGGAAGGAGTGAGTATGGTGAATAGGGATAGGGGAAGGGGAGAGGACCTTATGTGATGTAGGATGTGATATATATGATATTAGAGTAAGAAGGAGGGTGTTTTTGGTAGGCACTATTTAGTAAATATGATTTTAAGGATTTTTCTTTGGGGATTAGGGTATAAGGGATTTGAGGGAATTAGGGTATAAGGGATAGGTGGAGGAATTTGTAGGAAACCTACGATTTGGAATTTTAAATAGAAAACCAACTTCAAAATCATGAACTGAGTGTTGGGAGGATAGTTCAAGGAGTGCACTTACTTGTTTAGAAGTTCTAGGTGGCAAAAGAGCAATTTGTATGATTGATAGTGTGGTTTTTGTGCTTGGTGGACCTATGCATGGTGCCTTGTATAGGTGTGCAGTGCTCCAGCTCTATGCACAACACCGTGTAAAATTGCATTGGAAAAGATGCCCTATGAAAAACACTCCATCCCTATGCGCAACACTCTCTCCTCTATGCGCATTGCTCCTGCTCTATGCACAATGCCTCCTGCTCTATGTGCAACACCTTTTTGTAGGCCACTTTTGGAGGATTTTATGGTGTCCAAATTGAGCCTACGATAGCTCGTTGGAAAGGTATCTCCCTTGGCAACGCAATGGAAATATCATTCACTTAAAATGATCAATGATAGCCCCTAAAAGGTCAATTCTCCCAAGACTAGTCAAAACGTGCAAAATGAGGGTGCAAAAATGCAATGTTCTCTTGAAGGAAACTTTTGGAGGTCTTACTAAACTCCAAATTGAGTGCATGACAGCTCATTGGAAAGATAGTTGTGCCTAGTTATCATTTGACTCATCAAGAAAGTGATTTGGAGAATCCATATATTCGAAAAAGTGATTTTTCCAAAGTCACTCCAGAAGTGTAGCAACTCTATTGTAGCAACTGTATTTTTGAAATTTATCTAAAACCATGACACATGTGTAAAAAGTGAAGGATTTTTTTCATCCTTGGCATATTATGGACAAAAACATCTATCACTTTTTCCAAATTCATCCGTGTTTAGTTAGAAACATAGTTTGAAGAAAAACCAGCCCTATGTGTGGAAAATGATTTGTCCCTTGGAATGAATTATTGAAAAATGATGGAGACATGATGTTTATGAGTTGGAATGTCCTCATACCTGCTAATATCCCTTATTCCTCCACTACTTAGATATCTCTGATTCCATAGCAAACCCTAGCTCAATGAGGAAATTAGGGTTTAGTGCTTGTAGAAAATGATGATTTGGACACCCTTGGGAAAAGACAACTCCCTTTGGCATTCACTTAACCCTTTGAAACTTTACCCTTTCAATTGACAATTTCCTTTGACAAATTGATCTTTTGATGGTCTCGTATCTTTGGAACATTGAGTTAAGAACTTGGGATGATGAAATATTACATTTGAAAGACATAAAATTACATAATGGAATAAGCTTTTCTCTTTACAAATCATCTTCACATGGTGAAGGGATGTTATTTGATCACCCTTTACTTGCTGGTGCTATACAATGGAATGGAACCTTGGAAACCCTAATGACCTAATGAAACCTTGAAATCGCTAAAAGACCTAATGAGACCTTCAAGGACTGAATTCCAATATGACATAATAACCTCAGGAATGATACAAATGGCATGATAAAAATAACTTTATGGATAATGTACAATCAACACGATATGAAACTATGCCAACAAGTAATCACATTGAGGGAAGAGTGATGTTTTTGGACTAGGACTACCAACAATGATTAATTTTTTTGCATGACCTAGTGGAATGATAAAAAAAATTTGAATGGGACCCTAAAAATGATATGAAAAGAGGATTTTCTGATCACTGATGGCAGGATACAAATACTGACACTAACAATATCAATCTTGGAAGTTATAATATCAACCTTAGGGTTTAAAATATTAACCTTAGGGTTTGTAATATTAATCCTAAGTTTTAATATTAGTCTTAGGGTTTAATATAAATCTTATTATTTATAATATTAATGTTAGGGTTTATAATACTAGGGTTTAATATATGAAATTTAGGGTTTTCTAGATCAATCTCTGGGTTTATGATCTTAATATTAATCCTAGGGTTTATAATTCTTAGGTTTAATATATTTAAATTAGGTTTTATAGTATTAGACCTACGGTTTATTATCTTATGGTTTATAATATCACTCTTACGATTTATAATATTACTCTTAGGGTTTAAAATTTTAATACTGGGGTTTGTTCATTTGGGGTAGATCAATTGGCAATGGCCATGGAAATGAAGTCTCACCAAACCAGAATTATTGGGTTTAAATCTTGTGATATCCCTGCGATCAGGGTGAAAATTTGGACATGATGAAGATGTAGTCCTACCAAGTTGCAAAACAATGTTAATACTAGGGTTTAATATTAATCGTAGGGTTTATAATATTAATCCTAGGGTTTATATATTAATCTTAAGGCTTATAATAGTAATTATAGGGTCTATAATATTAATCTCACAGTTTGTAATATTAATCATATTCTTTAATATTAGTCTTAGAGTTTAATATAATTTTAGTATTTATAATCTTAATATTATTCCTAAGGTTTATAACCTTCGGGTTTATAATATCAATCCTAAGGTTTATTATTAATCCAAAGAGTTATAATATTAGCATTAGAGTTTATAATATTAATCCTAGGGTTTATAATCCTTGGGTTTAATATATTTAACTTAGGGTTTATAATATTAATCCTAAGATTATAATCTCAATCTTTGTTATGTAACCAACTCACAAAATACAAGAAAAGATAGATAAACGACTTCAAAATCACCCTCTTCGAGGGGGAAACCTCCTCTACATTACACAAATGAATAATTCTTAGATGATACAAATGACAAAACCTCCTTTCTATATATATAGGAGTCTAAGGGGTCACAATATAATAAAATGCGATATAACAATAATAATATAAGGGCACAACAATAACAATAAGGGCTACAATGAAAATAGTAATGGAAGAATCACTAGTATTATAGGGACCTAACATGCCACTCTCCTTCAAAAAGGTGTTGTCCTCAATGCTTGAGTAGTTCTGGATGCTTCTATATAAAATTATCATCCTCCCATGTGGAATCTCCAACGGGTAAGTTCTTCCGCTTGATGAGATACTCTAAAATTGATTGATTTCGTAGCAGTCGAGTTCTTGTTTATGTGACTGCTTCATGTTCCAATATGACTTTTCCTTCCTTGTCAAGTTCTAGAAATATTGCTTGAATTGGGATCTTGTCACCTATATCCTTCTTTAAGCATGAAACATGGAAAAATGGATGCACTAGTGAAGCTACAGGAAGCTCCAATTTATATGCCATAGTACCAATCTTTTGCAACACCTTGTATGGACCATAATACTTTGGTGATGTTAGATGATCCAAAAATACAAATTTATCATAGGTTAGAAAATTATAATAAAATAATTATTAATTTAAGATATTAAATTAATAATTATTATTCTAGAATGTTTAATTATTTAATGGAGACTTTTAGAATTAGCATATTGTTGTAACTAGATATGGCTCTCCAAATGTGTCGTATCTTAGGCTCTATTTTAGGAGATTTGTTAGCTAGTTGGTTTGAATAACATTTATTGTAAATGGACACTTGTTATTTAATAAGTGATCCATAATTAGAGGTAGTTAGGAGATGGAGCTTATAAATAGCTCATTGCAAGAGTGCTTGTGTTGTTCGGGTGTAAACTCTTGCAAAATCAATTATGTAATTATTTTTTTAATTAATAAAATTATGTGTCTCAGGACACTTCTGCCATTAGGCGATAATTTATTATCCTTCTTAGCTTGCTTGAGGGACATTTTTTTATATGGTTGTAGCCATAGAAATACCTAGTCACCTACATCAAAACTTATTTCACTGCGATTTTGATATGACTATTGTTTCATTCTATTCTGTGCCAAAGTGAGGTTATCGTTTAAGAGTTGGAGAACTTTTTGTTGATGCTCGATGTGATCTTCCACTAATTTAACCTTAGAATTTCCTTTTAAATATGATGTTATGGACGGCGGATGATATCCATAAAGTGCCATAAATGGGGTCATTTTTGTTGCAATATGGAAGGAAGTGTTATACCACCATTCAGCTAGAGGCAACCATTTGATCCATTGTGTCTATTTATTAGATATAAAGCAATGAATATATCCTTCCAAACATTTGTTTACTATCTTAGTTTTCCGATCAGATTGAGGATGATAATATGAGATATGAGCTAACTGAGTACCAAGACAAAAAAATAATTTTGTCCAAAATATCAAGTGAAAATGGGATCTTTGTCACTTACAATAATCTCTGGGTTTCCATGTAGCTTTTAAATTGTTTCCATAAATGCAGTAGAAATTGTATTGGCTTTAAGTAGATGAGATAATGCACAAAAGTGTGCAAACTTGGTAAGTCTATCAACTACCACCATGATGAAACTCTTTCCTTCGGACTTGGGTAAACCTGTGATAAAATCCATTGATACCTCCTCCCAACGTTCACTTGGAATGAATAAAGGTTGTAATAGACCTAGGGTCTTAATTGTTTCCACTTTATTTTGTCGGCAAAACAAACATTCCGCCATAAACTTTTGAATATTAGATTTAAGTTCATCTCAAAAAAATCCCTTCTTAACCCTATGGTAAGTTTTTAAAAATCTTGAGTGTCCTCCTAAGGGAGAGGTGTGCAATTCCATAAGAATATTTTGTTTGAGTTGGGAATTCTTACATAGGTATAAGAAATGTTTGTACAATAACGAATCATTTTTCCAGTTAAATGTATCATATGTACTCGGATCTTGTTGTAAATTTTGAATGAGTACCCATACTTCTTCGTCATTCTTCCATTCATCCCTTGGCTTTTTTATCCAATCTGGTTGGATAATGGAAATGGCACAAAGCAATGCTTCCACATCCTCATCCTTTCTTGAGACTACTTCTGCCACAACATTTTTCTTCCCTTTTTTCTAGATGATTTCAAAGTCATAACCCAAAATATTTGTGAGCCATTTTTGCTACTCTTCTGAAGATAATCTTTGTTCTAAAAAGTATTTAAGACTATCATGATCCATTTTTACCTTGAAGTGTCTTCCCATTAGGTAGCGTCACCATTTCTTAAGTGCATGTAGTATTGCCAACATTTCCTTCTCATAAATAACTTTGTATAAATACTTTCCTTTGATTAGACAACTTTCAAAAGCAATGTGTCTTTCTTCTTGCATTAAAAAAGCACCAATTCCATTTCGTGAGGCATCACATTACACAATAAAGGTTTTTGTGAAGTCTGACGTAGCTAATATCGGTGCTTGGCACATGCCTCTTTAAGATGTTCAAAGGCCTTCATTGCTTTTGGAGTCCATGAAATTCATTTTTCTTCAATAATTTTGTTAGACATGTTTCTATTCTCCCATAATTATTAACAAACTTGCGATAATACCCTATCAACCCAAGAAATATTCGTAGATGCTTTATGGATGTGGGTATTTTCCATTCGTTAATTCCTTTAATTTTGCTAGGCTCTACCTTAACACCTTCATGAGATACAATATGACCCATATATTCCACCTCTTGTACTACAAAGAAACATTTGGAGCTTTTTGCATATAATTGTTTCTCCTCCAATAGTTTGAGCACCAGGTCAATATCTTGAACATGATCCTTCCAATATTTGTTATAGATTAGTATATCATCAAAAAATACTAACACAAATTTTCTAAGGAAGCGTTTGAAAATGGAATTCATCAAACCTTGAAATGTAGGAGGTGCATTGGTAAGGCCAATATGCATGAACAAAAATTGATAATGACCCTCATGAGTTCTAAATGATGTTTTTGGAATGTCTTTAATCTTCATTATGATTTTATGATATCCTGAATGAAGATCCAACTTGGTGAAGTAAATTGATCCATGTAATTGATCCAATAATTCATTAATGACAAGAATGAAAAATTTATCTTTAATAGTAATCTTATTGAGCTCCCTATAATCCAGAAACATGTGCCATGATCCATCCTTCTTATGAACCAATACTAATAGAGTAGAGAAAGAAATTTGACTAGGTTGAATTATACCAGTGTTTACATTTCTACAACCATACGTTCAATTTCACTCTTTTGGGCATAGAGATATATCTAAGGCCTGATGTTTGGAGGAACACTTCCTGGAATCAAATGAATAACATAATCATGATCACGAATAGATGGGAGGCCTTTGGGAGTCTCAAATAGCTTGGAATGATTATCCAAGACTTTTTGGATATTCAGAGAAATAGATGATTTCTATGTGGGAACCTCTAGTGAACATAGTTGTTAAATTAAGCCTCATTGTTCTTTCTTTAGAAGATTTTTAATTTTGTTAGAGCTAATTATCTTTCTTGATTTCCCTATGATACCTCTTAATTAAACTTCCTTTCCTTCCAAAGAAAATTTCAAGAAAATTTCTTGAAAATTAAAAGCTATCTTACCTAAAGATTGTAGCCATTGGAATCCTAGTACAACATCAACACCACCCATTGGAATGGAAAGCATTGGGCTATTCAATACATATTATCCCATGGATAGCTTGATATTATGGCACTTTCCATAGCAATTTATGGTTCCTCCAATTTCAACCATCACTTGACACTCTGGTGTTGGATATAGGAAGCAATTCAATTCCTTGGCTATCTTACAATGAATAAAATTATGGGTACTGCCCGAATCAATCAACACTATTACCTTTTTCTTCTTGATATTGTTGGACACCTAATCCTCAATGGGTTAGTGTGGAAGCCGAATGGACAAAAGGAGTCCCAAAGTTCTTGGGATGTGAAACCCAATAGTCACATAATGTACTATAAATGTATATCTCTTGTTAATAAAAATTGTATTCTCATGTTTATCTTTCATATTGTTCTGGTTGTCCATGTGTGTTTAACATGGTATCATAGTAGGCGATTGCTGGTCCTACTCCAATTTGAGCCATTTGTTTTTTGGTCTCTATATATATGTCAGTTCTGCGTTACCTGACCTCTAACTCTGCCTTATTCCCCTCAGACCTGAAATAACCTACCTCTGCCAGCACTGCATATCTGTCCTACTGTCATTTCATGTTTTAGCGCTGAGGCTTGACGGTGCCACTGCAGAGATACGCCACCAGCTCCTGGTATGCGAATGGTATGCATATGATTCTAGTTTGAATGCGTTATGAAGTTGAATGCGGCTATTTGAATACGTTATGAAGTTGAATGTGTTTTGGTATGAATGCGAGTCGTGCACCTCTGCCCATTCTCCCAAAATAAAAATAAAAAATGGGTGTTTTCCCTCATCCTCAGATCTGTCACCATCTTTGCACCTCATTATAACCTGTCAACAACTAGAGTGACCGTTGTTTCTCAAACTCTCAATTGCACCATCATAACTCTCCGCTGGAGTTTCCTAGTGACCTTACCCCTCACACGACTGAACCTGTGTGTTCTCTTGACATGCTCAAGAAATGAATTTTCAAATTCTTTGGAGTTAGCCATCAACAAATCTGTCAATACTTTGGCCTAAAACAAGCATTTGGCATTGGTGGCCCTTCGACATACAATGGCATTTGAACCAGTTCAATAAAGAGAGTTGATGCTGCTGGAGACCATTCTGTGGCTGCTCTAATCAAAACGTTCTGTCAATTCTGGAACCGAAACGTTCTCTCCCATAAATTCCCGTCATTTCGTAGAATCAAAACGCGCTTTTCCCTGCAAGATTCCTTGGTTTGCGAAGGCTCGAGAGCACTGGTTCAAAATTGCTAGACGGAAGTAGCTTGACTCTACAAACAATCCTTTGTGAAGGTAAAAGATTGAAGAGCATGGTTGAGAGTTTTGCTAAAAGAGGAAGTCGTGAAATTGAGCCGGTTTCAAGCTTCATTGGTTCTAGTAAAGCTTTGAGAGTGATGATCCAGAAATGATTAAAGGGTGATCCTTTCAATGGGACAAATTTTGTAGATTGTTTGAAGCGCTTTGTGGAAGATCCTCAGACTGAAGGCATCGTTATGATAGGAGAAATTGGAGGAACCGCAGAGGAGGATGCTGCTGCATTTATTAAGGAGAGCGGAACACAAAAGCCTATTGTTTTATTCATTGTTGGACTTACAGCACCGCCTGAAAGGAAAATGCATCAGTGATTTATGTACCACCACCATTTGCTACTGCAACTATTTTGGAAGCAATGAATGCTGCGCTGGACTTGGTTTTCTGCATTACTGAGGGCATTCCCCAGCATGATATAGTACGTGTAAAGGTAGCTTTAAACAAGCAATCTAAGACTCAACTTATTGGGCCAAATTGTCCTGGAATTATTAAGCCCGACGAATGCAAAATTGGCATATGAAAGTTTTCTTTTAAATAACATCGCTACGATTCATTTAGCTTCTGGAAAATAGAAAGATAAAACACTCTAAGCTTGGCATACGGGAGTTTTCATGTACTTGATGGCTCATTTATAATGAAATATAACCTGGTACTATGCACACTTAGCTTTACTGGAGGACTATTTTAAGCTATAAGCTTGAAACTGAAGTTAATGAGAATATCAATACCATGTGACTGTTGGGCAGGGTGGAGTACTCACACGGTATTGAATTCATAGTTCTGGAACCTGTTAAAGAGAAATCAGTGAGGTCAAACTCCTTTTGTTTGCAGGAGGATGCCCAACATTATGGAGAAGCAAAATAGTGGTGAAGATAGTGATAGCAAGGGTCAGCTTTATTGCATATCTAATAAATGAAAAATATTGTTGGCTCTTATATTATTTAGTTCTTCTACATACACTCTCTGTGGTGGACTGTTATATAGTTTGAAACCTTGAAGTTTCATCCCTCTTCATGGATTAAATTATTCTTTGCGTGTTTCCACCTTCTGTTATTGTTGTAGCTGCATTGAAGGGACTGTATGCTATCTCAGAAGTTGAATGAGTGTGGTTTGATCATGATACAAGGACTGTGGTGAAGAGGGAATCTATTCTTCTATTTCCTGGGCAGCCTACATCATAAACAAATGTTGAGGTGCCATTTTGGGGACTGATAATTGTATATCTACTAATTTGTGGTTCTATCTTCCAATCTGTTCGTTGTTTAGTTAAGTTTTTTGAATGAGAAAAGTCCATTATGTAGTAGCTATCACTTAATGGCCGTTGCATTTAATTTGCTATTGGATAATATAAGTTTATTTAGAGACTGTTACTACATGTGGAAGCATTAAAAACAATGTACAGTGAATAAACTTACGAAAATCACCCACCGTGGAGAACATTGTGGCAAAAATCATTTTCATATTAGGGTTTATCTATTGAGATAATGGCCAGACTTGAAGATGCATTAAATTTATTGAATATCCTAATTCATTCCACTATTGGTGAGATGGTTAAAGTCAACAAAGAAACTCTTTTTGAAATTCAAACTTATTTTCAAAATGCACAAGAAAAGATTGATTTTTTGCAGCTTGAATCACAGCTACAGCAAGAAGAGCTACATCAAAATAGACATCATTCTGAACATGTTTCTGTTCAGAATGTTGAGACTACAACCCATCAACAGCAAGTCAATGATGTTACAGTTCATTCATATTTAGTACCAAACAAAGCAGCAAGGTTACATGCAGATGCAAAAGTTCAGTCTGCACTTCCCAAGCCCATCATTAGACCTTGGGAACAACTTTTCCACAACAAGCATAGAACCGGTCTTGGATATGACAAGGACTTGTCCTTTCATATTCCAGACTACTCAAAGCCCATTCAGTTTCAGAGTGTTGGATTCATTCATGATAGTTCACCTGCTCCTCATGACAGTTCACCTCCAGCTGTTCCAAATTCTACTCCTCTTCCACAGCAATAACAACAACCACAGATTGTAAAATTCCAACACTGTGATCGAGTTGGCCATCTGAAAGATCACTATTTTGATATTCATCCATGTAAGCACTGTCATAAAACCAGTCATTATTCACACAGATTCTTCAAAAACAAACGTCGTGCAAGAACAAAGATTCATCTTGGATGGATTGCTTCTTGGCATTGGGCATCAACAGCCAAGAATATATTCCAATCACATGTAAAAACTTGTTCCAGAGTATTGAATAGTCTTGCAGCTGAGTTTTCTCCATCATCTCACCTTGTGTCTGACAGGGGGGGAATGATGGTCATCTACAAGCTTCAAAGCCACATCAAGCGAGCCTGAGCCACAACTTGCCACACCAGTTTCAGAGTTGTAGCCAGAGACAAAGATGCCCGTGAACATGCCTTCAGTTGGCGATCTGGGACACTTCCTCTAGCAGAAGACCTCGGCTTCTTGCCAGTTTTGGAAGAGTTCCGGAAACAAAATTGAGAACACTTCCTCTAATAGAAGACTTCAGCTTCTTGCCAGTTTTGGAAGAGTTCCAGGAAGTGCATAAGCATTCCAAAGTTGTTGGTCATCCTAAAACCATCACAGGTTGAGACTTCCCTTTTCAGGTTGAAGTTTTACCTTTTATGCCGGGTGAGGCCTCCCTTTTATGGTTGAAGGTTTCCCTCTTTAAAACAATAGGATCACTTCCTCTAGCATAAGACTTCAGCTTCTTGCCAGTTTTGGAAGAGTTCCGGGAACTGCACTAAGCGTTCCAGTGTTGGTGGCTATCCTTAAACCACCACCCTTTTTTTACCAACATTTCATAGAGCACACTCAGCCTAGTGCTGCCATGCATTATTGCACATTTTGTATTACAGCTCTTTTCTTGGACTCATACATAACCCTTCGGATTAAGGGGGGGAATGTTGGACACCTAATCCTAAAGGTTTAGCGTGGAAGCCGAATGGACAAGCAGTCCAAGGGACCTTGGGATGTGAATCCCAACGGTCACCATATTGTACTATAAATGTACATCTTTTGTGAATAAAATTGTACTGAATGATTATCTTTCCTATTGTTTTCCTATTGGTTCTCCCTGACCATGTCTGTTTAACAGATAACATACAAACTGATTTGGTTCCAAATATAAAGTTGCAATACGTACCTTTTGTGTGTTTTGCACATTATGGAGATTGAAAAATTGCTCCATCTATAGTATCCATGTTCTGGGATCCTTGCCATTAAACTTCTTCATATCAATTTTTGGAACATGGTGGGTCTTCAATCCAACATTAGAGTCTATGAAATCATGATTAACATTCTTTTGTTCTCATCATGAGTTTCCTTTACTACCCTTTCACCATTAGTGACCATTTCTTGTAGCAACTTATTCAACTTTATCTTCAATTCTTCCATCTTATCATCCATCTTAGCGTCCATGCCACTCATCTTAGCTTCCATGCCATTCTTTAAACCATACATCTTAGCTTCTACGCCATACATCTTAGCTTCTACATCTTTCTTTAAACCATCCATCTTAGGTTCTGTTACTTTTTGTGCGAGTGACATTTGTTGCACTTGGTCTCATAATTTTGATATATCATGTTTCATTTCTTCCTCTTCTTCATGAGTCATGCTAGATATTTCAAGTTTCTTACTAGGTGTTTGAATTTTCTTTCCTTGGGGCATCAATTACCAATAATAATGCTTTATTATGCCCTTTGAATTCCTTCAAACTAATTTTTCAAACTAAGCTTATGAAAAAAAAAAAAAAACTACACACCTTTTTTCACTTTGTAGGAGCTCAATATTGAATCTGATGTATCTCTGTAATTTAGAATCATCCAGTTCTGAAATTGTGACCTACAATAGCCTTCTGTGTCCTCTTTCCAATTCCACAAGTCTCATCGAATTCATATTCTCCAAGGCAGAATTATGCATAATCTCCCAAGATGACCTAATTATAAACCTTTCTAGAAGAGCAAACTTGTATGAAGTGCCAGGTGTCACTGTTTTGACTTTAGTATCTAAAAAATATATAATGGAATCTACAGTTTGTCCTCTTTCTATAACTTCTTACAAAATTTCAATCTCATGCTCAAAACAAAAGTTATGACGCTTTTCCCTAGGTCACCTGTTTAGAATGAAATTCGGGAGTCTGCAAAAAGACCAACTTCCTTAGATCATATCTCCACAAATATAGTGCAAAATGCTCTGAAATTTGGATCCAAGGTTCATAATGATTTCGTCTCAAATGTTTTTTTTTTTTAGCATCTGAAACATCACAGAAAAGAAGTTATAGCGCACATGCCATGATGACATGTTTTGAGTAGTGAAACCCTAGAATTGAAAGCTTTGATACCAAATGTTATGAAACCAACTCACAAAAAGATAGAAAATATAGTTGACGCCCTAGAGTTTAGTTTCTTCGAGGGGGCAACCTCCTTTACATTACACAAATGAACAATTCTTGGATGATTCAAATGACAAAACCTCCTTTTTTATATATAGGAGTCTAAAGGGGTCATAATATACCAAGCAAACCTATCATACTAAATAATAAAGGCACAAAAATAACAATAGAGGGATTCTATGGGCACAGTAATAACAATATGGGGACAATAGGGGCAAAACAATATTAATAAGGGATACAACTACAATAGTAATGGGGCATCACTAGTATTATAGGGACCTAACATTCTTGTTCTTGGGATTATTTAGCAACTAAATATTATTCTTCCTCTTCATCATCTTGATCAAATTTGACATCTGATATAATAGTAGGTGGTTGTGACTTTGATGGCTCAGTACTTTTGAAAGGAGGGAGGAGTTTTTTGAAGGTTTCAACTACTTTACTTTTAATTTATACCATTTAATTTGACATTGTTTAAAAACCTTTTGTGAGCATTCTAAGTCAAAAGGGTCCTTGGGAGATTTCTTCTTGAATTCATCCTTAAATGTAACTTTTTTTGTTTGCTTTCATTCATCAAGGACAATTTTATTTTCAAGAGGAAGGATTTTTTTTTCTACAGATAGAGCTTTGTTCATGTTATCAAGCAATATTGTTTTGTTACATCTATCTACGAACATAGAAATATTCGAAGGAAGAGTAGAGATATACAGTTAAATATTCTCATCAGTCCTTGGTCTCAAAGTAGCTGGAACCTTATTCAATAATTTGTTTAATCTAGAAATAGAATCTTTAGTTGTTTCATTTGAATGGGTCTTATGATTTGATAAGTATTTTTCTTCAAACATATCCAAATTTTATATTGGTCCAAAAGGAAGAGAAAAATATCAGGATGCTACAAATCCTTCAAATGTGTATGGAAAGTGTCTGACAACATAATATTCTTCAGTGACTTCATTCAGATTGAAGGCTCACATGACATTATGGAGTTGTTCATCTACTGGGAGGCCATAATCAGGATTAAACTTAGGAAGCCACTTCTCTAGGAGTTTAGGAAGAGGGTGTAATGGTGGAGACATTTGTATTGCTCCAGGGGTATTCCATGGTATTTGGGACATTCTGGGAGTACTTAGAAAAGAAGAAGTAATTTAATATGAGGGGGAGGATGGCGGTGATTGAGCCATTGTGAAAGATGTTCCTATAGTACAATTGATTATAGTTTCACTAGACATTTGTATTTGAGGAATGTGAATAGATGGAATGAGAGGATGATTAGAAGAATGTAAAGAGTTAGAGGAAGTAGAAGGACCAAGAAAAGATGTAAGATGGGAATATCGTGATGTAATATCGCTAGCAGAAGAATGAGCTTCTGCAGTACTTTTCTTTATCTGATGGGTGGTTAATGTAAATTAAATAGGTTTAATCCAAGTTTTTCACTCTTGGATCTAGTTAATATGCCAAAAGACTATAAATATGAGTAAAAAATTCACTCGTATATATCTCTTTGGATAGAGTTTTCTCCATAAAAGGATTTTCCTTCCAATTTTTGGATCAAAGACTGGACTTCAAAAGACTCAGATGGTATTTGAGAAAAAGTTTGCCCAACTAACTTTGTAAGTATGTTAGGAGTTTTTGTGGCCTTTTGAAAAACTTCAAATCTTGGATTAGGAGATTTGGAATGTGATCTATAAGTTGGTAGTGATTCTGAGGGAGTGTTTGGTTAATTTAGTGTCCTAAATTTCTCTACATAAATTATCAATCTGGGTATCGTAAACTGATGGAGTGTAGTGCACTATATGTGCTAGATGACCCTTCTTACTTCAATGTTTTTGAGTTTTATGTTGTTTTGGGGTGTTGATCCTTTAATTCCTAATGATTTACAATGCACATAACAAAAATCTTAAATCTATTTTTGCTAAAGAAATGAAATGAGGACTAAGTGTGCTTTAAGCCAGACTTGGAGGTAAAGCTTTAATCAAGAAAAGGAAAACAAAGTTTCTATTTCTACTATTTATTATTGATTACAAATCATGAACTAAAAGAACTTAAGAGTTAAATTGCAACTACTATCTAATTAATTACAAAATCAAAGTTAAATGAGATATTAAAACTGAAAATGAAATTGCAAGTATCTATGATGGAAATAAAGCTAAAATGAAATACTGAAACTAATATTACAACTACTGTTTTAGTCTATTGCAGAATCAAAACTTACTAAACATCTAAAGGTGAATTTACAACAAAACTAATTGAAAGACTAAGACTAAAAATGCAATTGTAACTAATCTAATATGGAAACTAGATGAAGTGCTTTGTTACTCTGCTACACAATTTTGGGAGAACAACCTCCTTGTGATAACATTTCGAGGAATTTCGTACTTCATCATTCTAATAGAAAATAAATACAAAAATGTAGGAGAAGACTCATTACATAAATGAAATATCCAACCACTTGATTTAAGATGAACCATCAACTAGAAGGGATTTTTAGAAACATTCACTTACAATATGAGTCACTAAACTAGTAATAAAATACAAAATAATGATGGCACTCATCAGTTTTAACTAAAGACTTAAAGAGCAAAGAACATCAAATGAGATAAAGTACTCTACACTACTGAACTCAACTTAAAGCTACTGATAAGAAACTTTAAAAAAATGAACAAAAGAACTATACTGTACAGAAATAAAACTATTCTGTGTTAGTAAGAAGATGACAAAAAATGGACTATGAACAAAGTTAGAAAATGGTTGTAAAAAACATGGAAAAACATAGTGAATTTATAGTTCAACTACGAAAGACAAAAAAAAAATGAAATGTAACCTTAGCTAGTGCAGAGGCCCTCTACAACTGTTGAGGTTAAATGTACTTAATCAAAACTCTAAAAAACGCTTTCAGGTATCCATGAAACACATAGTATTCATATTAAAAACAGAGAATGAGTTCTCAAAATTACAGAGTGGTAATCTGAACTTAACACATGAGCAAAATTGAACTAGTTCTAAATTCTTCACACAGGCATTTATAGAGAAATTATACAACTGTTTTTAGGAGAAAAATAAGCTACAAAAAAACACGTAGGCAGATAAGAATACAAAATTATCTTATTTGGTTTTTGGATACATAAATCTAACGTAATTGCTGTTGGATTCAGTTTGCACAAGTTGTTGATGAAGTCCGTGGGCTCAAGAAACTGGTTCGGATCCTGTCACTGAGAAATGTGTACAAAACAGAGTCTTGTTTGCCTTAGGTCTTTTCGTGCGACTTCCCTTTGACTGAAGTCTTCCTTTTCATCCTGGGGTAAGTTAATAGGACATGATCCATGCCATGATGTTTCCCAGGCTACCCATGTAGTCATTTTCCCCTCTTGACACCTAGAACTTGTAAAAGCATGGAAGTAGCTGCGAAACTACCGATTAACTGCAGAATGTGTCCGCATTTCGTAGCTAAAAGACAAAAACTTATTCAACTATAAAACATAAAAGCATAACATGTAAATCACTGAAATGTTCTTCTTGAGGCAATGCATAATGGTTATTGATGATAAGGACACATTTTTCATGGAAAACAAAGAAGAATGGGTGAGAAAAGTTTCTAAGGAATGGGCAGTTTTGGAGCTCAACATACCCCCACTGCAAGACTATTGCATGTCCCCATGCAATCAAAATTGCGAACTTCCTCCTCCTACTACGTTTGTTCTGATACTTCAGCTAGAACATCCAAATTCCTCTTCTTTCTTTTCTTTGTACCAACTGGCATCCTTGGCTTCCTCATGAGAAATCTATACTTGAGGTTAATAAGTGCCCTATTTAGCTTCTTATTCTTCATTTTTAGTTTTCTATTCTTCTTGTGCCATAAACCCAAGTGAAGCATAGTGTTGTCATGGTTAATCTTATCCAACTTGTTCTATTCTTTTAAAGCTTCATTTTCTCTTTAGATGTGCCTATTCAAAACTTCTAGCTCATAGATCTCTTTTTTAAGTGAGATAGTTAAAGTTTCTTGTGAGGTGGCAGGCTTCTCTAGATTAGATGAAGTCCCTAGGTCTACTGATGTACTTTTTTTCTCCAATGACTCTATGTAGTCATAAATTTGCTGTTGGATGGGATCAATGCCAGGAGAGGCTCTTCTTGGGCTGCTCTCAAAGTTTTGTGGAGGAGAGTTCTGTGGGCTTTGCTCATATGGAATATTGTCAGGGGGCTAAGCTACAGTTTCTCCCTCTAAATCTATAAATAGGGTCTCTTTTGAATTTTCTTTCTTCACCTTGCCCCGGAGTCTAGCACTCCTCAAGTTTTGGGAGCATATGATATCTTCTTCTGTAACCTGTTTCCTCTTTCCCTTCTCTTTATCTTTCTTGATCTGTTCCCTAATTTTGATTAGTCTCTCAGAAAGCATTTATTCATCATCCTTAGGTGATGAAGGTTCAGGAAAATCCCGATGGATTTCTTCAACCGTTTCTTTCATTTTTCTCCTCTGCTTAGTCTGCTTTCTGATCTCTGTTAATTTCTCAGATTAGTCTCTCAGAAAGTAGTTGTTCATCCTCCTTAGGTGATGAAGGTTTAGGAATATCCATATGGATTTCTTCAACCCTTTCTTTCATTTTTCTCCTCTACTTAGTCTGCTTTCTGATCTCTGTTAATTTCTCAGAGATTGGTTCTTCTTCATTGTTTTTCTGTGTTAAAATTCCAGGGGTGTTTTGAATGGTGACTAGTGTTCCTTCTCCTACATCCTTTTACAGGACATCCCTTAGGCAATTCTGGAGCATCTTGGAAGAAGTTCCTTACCAAAAAGTCCTCCCATTTATCCCCTACACTTCTTAAACGAAATTGAACTAAAATCTTCACTAGTCCATGGTGATATAGAGTGGTTTCTATTGACTCAAATTTCTTTTGAGCATTAGTTTCCATTCTTCTCAAACTATTCAACAAGAAAAATGGGAGACTGAGGGTTCCATTATCTAGAAAATTTATTAATAAACTTTTGTAGAATTAACAACATGCTACTCCATTTGTTTTTTAGTGTAGAGATTGGAATCCCTTTTCTAAAAACTGAAGTGTCCATACCTGGATTTTTAAGAATGACCTTTCAGGATTCATCATGGAATTCTTTGTTCTTAAACCACCTTTCTCCTAGCCTTGGGAGTTCTATTTCTTCAGCTATAAAGGAAAGAGTGACTGCAAATTTGATGTCACATATTTCCACTTCCATTTCATCAAATGATTTGGAAAAGGATTTGGTGATTTCCTTATGGTAACCATTGAACTTTTCAATAAAACACAACCAGACCAACTTTATGTAACATTCCCTTCAGCTGTGGATAACCCTCCATGTATTTAACCCCTATGGGTTCAGTTCTAACAATAAGCCCCATCACTTCTGTTCTCGGCTACTCTTCAAAATTCCCCTCACTATTTGAGAAATGGAGTGACTGTGTAAAGAGGACTATTTATATAAAAATGGAGCAACTAGTATATAGAAACAAAATGACTATGGATATGGAAATGGGATGACAGAGTATATGGAAGCAGGATGACTGTGAATAAAATGAATATATATAGAATATATGGAAACAGAGTAGCTATATACGTAAACTGTGTGAAAAACAGAATGGTTGTATGCACAAAGACTATGAAAACAGAGTGACTGTATGCATAAAGTGGCTGTGTAACGATGAGAGAAAAACTTAGTGTAATAATGAACCATCAGGGTTTGAAGAGTCGTATATAGATAGGTCATGTCATTAATCTAATTGTTAATAGGTGTAGCTGTAGAAGTCTGGTTAAGTACGAGTCATGGAGTTTAAAATGGAGATTAGTATGAAGGAATCATTGGACCATTTGGCATTGAAGACAGAAGGTATGGCAGAGTCATCATGGAAGTCAAATCACATAGTGATTAATCAAGGAGATATGTGATCATACAAGTTATACAAACTTATGTTTTTGTATTTCTTTTTGAAATAATTTTTTGGTTTTACCTTTGGAACCCTACCTTCCGCTTGCTAATATTTTGATGTTTTCTTCCATAGGTGCTCTAGTCATGATTGGTCTTCAAAGTTGCCTTCTCTTCAATTTCCTACATATAAGATTTTATTATGAACTGGCCTCTTGTGCTTGGAATGATAATCAAAATGTTGCTGCATAATTAGATTAGCTACAGAACAGGATCAACTACGGAATGGGACCAGCTGCAAAACATGCAAACAACTGTAGAATGTAAAACATAGAGTAAAATATGGCTTATGAAAAAATGAAATGGAAATGGCCGTGTGAGTGAAAATATGACAAGATGATAAATGAAAAATGGAGCTGAAAGAAATGCTAGAAAAGGAAAAATTTATTGGTGGAATATGGCAATGGAATGAAGTGAAACTGTAAAATTAAAAGAGAGTGAAATGAGATGAGACAATGAATTTTCCAGAATGCAAAATGTGTCACCATTTAAAAAAAAAGAAATGGAAAATAGAGGGTGTTAGAGTATTCTGATTTTCACCTTGTATTTTCTGTATAAGCACGCCAATCAGTGATTGGTTTTCAATCTTATACAATCTATTGTTATTTTTAATTTTTAATTTTTTATTTTAATAGGAAAAAAAAGACAAAGTTGGTGGAGAAGAAGGATTCTTCTTCACCAACTTCATTTCAGATTTCTTCTGAAAGATCTTGATGAACTCCTCCTTTGAGATTGGTTTTTGATAAATTTTTAATCTATGACCATTCACAAGGAGAGGAGTTTGACTTTCATCTATTGTTCTGATTCTTACGGCTCCATTAATGAAAACTTTTTTAAGCTCATATGGCCCAAGCCAATTAGTTTGAAACTTCCCTTGGAAATCTTTAAACTGAATCAAATAAAAATGCCCAATCTCCTTCTTGAAACTTTTTGTCCTTGATGTATTTGTCATGCCATTTAGCCCTCTGTTGTTGGACTAGACTAGTCCTTTGAACAACTTTTTGTCTGATTTCATCAAGTTCATTAAATTTCTGTAGTATATGCTTTTGAACTTCTGATAAATCCATCTCCAACCAAACTGCCATCTTGAAAGTTTTGACTTGGAACTCTATAGGGAATAGGACTTGTTTCCCATAAACAAGTTCATAGGGTGTATGTCCCATTGTGTTCCTCCATGTAGTTCTATAGGCCCATAAGGCTTCAGGAAGCCTTTCTGCCCAATCTCTTTTATGTAGATGCACAGTCTTGGTGAGGATTCCTTCAATCACTTTATTTTTAGACTCCACTTGACCATTTGCTTGCGGATGATAGGGAGTAGTTTTCCTATGCTTGATCTTGTACTCCTCCATAAGTCTTTCCATCATGTTGGATGTGAATTGAGATCCCTGATCTATCACAATTTCCCTTGGAACACCAAAGCAAGTAAAGATATCCTCAAAAATAAAATTAACTACATATTTTTCGTTAGAAAAAAGTAATGCTTTGGCTTCTACCCATTTGGTGACATAATAAATGCATACCAATATTAACTTTTTATACTTATATAGAGGATTAATAGGTCCAATAATGTCTAAATACCATTTTTAGATAAGTACCTGAGTTTATAATGTAATTTCATTTGAGGGAGCAGGTTTCCCTACCATTTGGTAGCTGTCGCACCTTCTGACATTTTTTTAGGAATCTTTGCAGATGGATGCCCAATAATATCCTAAAGAAAGGATTTTATAAGCTGTCCTCCTATCAGCGAAGTGTCCACTACATGGATCATCATGACATGCCTTGAGAATATCAGGCATTTCATCTTCCCTGACACATCTTCTAATCATAAGATTTGGCCATGTTTTATAAAATTCATTAGTGATCCATGAATATCTTGGACTTTCTTGAATAATCTTTCTATTCTCTCTAGGAAACAAATGTGAAGGTAACTTCCTTGTAACCAAGTAATTAGCAACATTTGCAAACCAAGGAGTTTGAGTAGTTACTGCAAAAAGATATTCATCAAGAAACTTATCTTCAACTGGAGAGTCTTCTTCAATATTCTGAATACCAGACAAGAAATCAACAACTGTGTTTGGTTTTTCAGGTCTATCTAGCACAATAATGTTGAATTCTTGCAAAAGTAAAAGCCATCTTGTAACTCTACCATTAGTAATAGGTTTATTCATCAAATATCTAATTGTAGAGTGAATTGTATGAACAAAGGTTTCATATCCTGTTATATAGTGTCTAAACTTGTTAATTCCATGAAGAAAAGCTAAGAATTCTTTTTCAGCCACAATGTAATTAAACTCACTGGGAGTCAAATTTTTACTTGTGTAGTAAATGGCATAAGGAATCAAATCTTTTTGTCCCAATACAGCTCCCAAAGCTGTATCTAAAGCATTTGTAGAAATATGGAAATGAAGTTTCAAATTTGGTCATCTTAAAATAGGTGCTCCAGATATTTTTGCTTTCAAGGTTTCAAATGCTAGTTGGCAATGAGGATTCCACTTGAATTCACAATATTTTATAAGCAGTTTGAAGAGTGGAGATGCTATTTTGGTGAAGTTTTCTATAAAATTTCTATTATATCATATAAATCCTAGAAAACTTATAACATCCTTTTGGCAACTTGAAATTGATAACTTAGAGATGAATTCAACTTTAGACCTGTCAACTTTAATGCCATCTCCCAAAATGTGATGTTCTAAAACAATACCTTCTGTAAACATCGCAAAGTATTTTTCATGGCTTAGTGAAAGGTTTGTTTCTTTACATCTTTTAATAACTTTTTCCAAATTTTCCAAAGCTTCTTCAAGCGTGTTTCGATAGACTGTAAAATCATCCATATATACCTCTACACAATCATGTATTAGATCACAAAAAATTCCTAGTACTACTCTTTGGAATGTTGCAGGTGCATTACATAACCCAAAAGGAAGTACTCGGTAGGAAAAAGTTCCCCATGGACATGTAAACATTGTTTTATCCTAATCCTTATGTGCTACCTAAATTTGATTATAACCACTAAAACCATCCAAGAATGAGAAATACTTCTTACCTACTAATGTATCTAATACCTGATCTATAAAAGACAAAGGAAAGTGATATTCCATAGTTTCTTTATTCAATTATTGGTAATCAATGCATACCCTCCATTTACCATTCTTTTTAGGCATAATTACCAAAGGAGAAATCCATTGGCTATCCGAAATTGGGTAAATGAAGTTTATTTTGAGTAATTTTTGGAGCTCTTTTTTCACAATTTCCCTAATATTTGGATTCATTCTTCTCTGAGGTTGTCTAATTGGTATAATATTTTCCTCAATATAGATATGATGGATACAAGTCATAGGATCGATACCTTTCATGTCGGTGTACTCCCATGCAAATTCAGCATAATGTTTTTGTAATGTTTTGGTTAACTCTTCTTGTTGTAGTTTCCCCAAGTTTTTGTTTATGTTCAATGTCCTACCTAGAAAAGTTTCAATTGTAGAGCTACCAAACTCTTCCATAGAATAGAGAGACATCTACCTATATGACAAATATTCAACATTAGATTTTTCTTGGAATTGTGCATGATCATATTCTGAATATATTTCAAAATTTTCCAATGTGTTCAAAATTTTAATGTCTTCACTAATTTCTGACACAATAAAGAGAGGCTGAATCTTATATTCATCATCAATCCATTCCTTGTCATCTATTTCCGTTATTTCTTTTCTAGAGGATACAAAGTAAATTTCTTTGTTGAATTACCATAAAAAATATACATGTCACCAGATCTACAACTAATAAAAGCATCAGCTATGGCCAACCAAGGTGTTACGAAGTAATTTGTCACCGTTGGTCACCGTCCTTGTTACCTCCGCTGTCACACACTGGAGGACACATTTACGGACCTGTGACCAATGACATAACTTGAAAACACTTGCATTGGACACTCCTAAGTATGAACTTCAATATCCCTGAAGACACCTTTTGAAGATCAACCCTAAAAAATGCCCTTTTTCCATTAGCGCGGGTCCACAGTGTCTAACCCGCGCCAATGGCTCAGTTCCTCCAAAGAGGGCACGCCCATAGATGCGCTATCACAGAACAAAGCCCGTGCCACACAAAATTATTCATGATTTTTGGCCAACGCGCACTGAAGTGTTTTTTCCTCCATTACTCATGCAGTTCCCTGAGGAAAAATCCCATGGATATGATCGAGTGTCGTCTTTTTCATCCAT
>APFE031266260.1:17661-36590 GCA_000404065.3 Pinus taeda | reverse complement strand
ATCCCAACTAGATGGCTGCGTCCATACTACGGATCTTGATTATTATGTACTCTGTCAATGGATGGCTGCGTCCATACGACATATATCATGTACTTGAACTATCATCTTGTATCTCTCCATGCAGATTCTCAGCGGTAGTTGGATATGATCTTGTAAAGAACTTCACCTCTCTCTCTCTCGAGGCTCATGCTTTAGGGGGCATCTGTTACGCAGTAATTTGTCACCGTTGGTCACCGTCCTTGTTACCCCCGCTGTCACACACTGGAGGACACATTATGGCTGTGTGACAGTGACATAACTTGAAAACACTTGCATGGAGTCTTCTAATATGAACTTCAATATCCTGAAGAAACCTTTTGAGATTCACCCTAACAATTGCCTTTCCATTAGCGCGGGTCCGCAGTGTCTAACCCGCGCCAATGGCTCAGTTCCTCCAAAGAGGGCGCGCCCATAGACGCGCTGTCACAGAACAAAGCCCGCGCCACACAAAATTAGTCATGATTTTTGGCCAATGCGCACTGAAGTGTTTTTTCCTCCATTACTCATGTAGTTCCCTGAGGAAAAATCCCATGGATATGATCGAGTGTCGTCTTTTTCATCCATAACAACTCAGTCCAAAGGTTATTTTGGGACAATACCAAATCTTCAGTAGGTGTCCAGATACGATGAATACTTTTTCCTCTTCCATCTATAAAACACTGTCATCCTGCATTGAACCAGCTAGTTTTTGGAATGCTAGTGTCAGAGTGCTGAAGTTTTGAGCTAAAATGAGATGATGCTAAATTGATAGTAAGAGCTGAGAGAGAAGTCATGCTGCCGAAATTTTGAGAGAAAGAAGTGACTTTGCAAGGCATGTCTAACTGCTGACCCAGTTGGAGGAGATTTGCAGCGTCAAGCCTTAATTGGTTGTAATTCTTCTCTTCTTTTATTGAATAATGAACGAATGTTATTATGGTTCCACTCATGTATTCTTCTGGTAATATTTGAGTTATATCCTGCTTGACTGATATATAATTGTATGATATTGGATTTTACGCTTGTTTTGGATTGTCCTTTGTTTGTGCAGGTGTCCATGCGGGGAACGCGAGGATAGTGACCGGCCAAAGCTAGAGGACAGGAACAACGTTTCTTCCACGACAAAATAGCGTTGGATTCCAGGTAGGTCTTTCTGACCAAACTTTTGATTATGCAATTAGGAGCTTTCATGCAGCGTGTTTGATTGTTGCTAGACCCCTATCGGGCTAGTGGGATCGCCTCTGTCCGCAGAGGGGATTTACCGACCACAACACAAGGTCTTCCTAATATGAGTGGGTGTCCTCCTAAATTATTCTTGGGAGTTAGAATCATGAAATCAACAGGATATTCCCAAGAATCTAAGAATACTAAAATGTCTTCTAGCACACCATCTGGTTTGATTACTGATCTATCTACAAGTTGCAGTAAGGTAGGTGTGTAAAGAAGATTGGGAAGTTTAAGTTGCTCCATAGTTTGTCTAATCATAATGTTTATTGCTGCCGCTAAGTCAATCATTGTGTTTGTAATTTCAATTCCATTTATATGTGTCTTGACAATTGGACTTCTTGGATCCACATATTTCTGCATGGCAATCTTTCCCATCATGATGTCTGCTATATTTCCTACTAGGTGAATTGTTTTTGTTTCTCTTGGTTTTCTTCCTGGTCTTTTAATGCTCAACTCCTTTATTGTCTTAGCTAGAATTGGAATTTATCTAATGGATTGTAACAAAGAAATTTTGTTACAGATATTCTTCAATTCATCTAGAAAGTCATAATTGGGCAATAAGATCTGTTTTTCTACTCCTCTATCAATTTGTAATCTCTCAGGAAAAGGAGGTGTAGAAGTAGATGCTAGTTGCTCAATGATAGGAGTTGTGTTTATTGATTCTTTTTCTTTTCTTTTTCAATATTTGGTTTTTGGAGGGATGTTTCCTCAAAAATTTTATTGACTTTTAGAGAGTATTCCTTAGAGTTATCTTGTTCTTGAATGACTATAGAAGATTTTCCTTTTCTAATATCCTATCAGATCTAAGTTGAACATCATTAAGATCTAGAGGAGTAATCATGTAAGTTGGAAATTGTTGTCCTTCTACCATATAAGCATTCCGAGGGTTTTTATTATTGGGGTTTGGTAATGGATGGGTAGGTAGCTAATTTGGCTTCTACTAAAATGGCAGTGAGAGTTGAGGATTTTGACTTTGTTGTGGAGGTTGTTGTGGAAATGGCAATGAAAGTTGAGGGTTCTAATTTTGAAGTTGTGGTTGTTGATTTTGCTGCTGATTTTGTGGGGGAGGATAACTTTCATAGGATGGAGGATACTGATAATATTGAGCAAATCTTCCATAAGGATTTTGTACCCCTTACGCCCATGGTTGAGATTGATATTAAGATTGGGGTTGAGGCCAAGGTTGCTGCCAAGAATTCTAATTTGGTTGTGGCTGAAGATACATTGGATTGTTAAATCCTTCATTTGGTGACCCCTGGCAAAGTCTTCTTGCAACAAAACAAAGAGGTTCTGCAGAATTTGGGACTATTTCCTGTTGAAAGACAACCTTAAGACCTAGGATTGAGGGAAAACCCTTGGTGTCATGACTTTCTTAACAAATCATACAATTTTTGCAGCTAAAGGACATTCCTTTAGAGCATGTTTCTTCCTGCATTTTGGACAAAAAATGGCTAAAGCATCAGCCTCTATTTTCTGCTTGTTTTGAATATTAAGGGTGTCTATTTTCTCACTAAGGCTCCCTAAAATGTCTATTTTAAACTCATCAAGCATATTGCCAATTTCTGCCCTACTTACAGATCCAGTTGCAGATTTGTTTGCTCTAACAATAGAAGGATCTCTCGTCCCTTTCCCTGTTTTAGATTTCCCTCTTGAGAGATGAACACATAGTTCTGATATGTCACTCAATGGAAGTTGAGAGATATCTCCCTTCCCCATCATGTTAAGGATATCTATCCACTCATCTCTAATAGCCTTTAACAAAAGAGCTTTCAAAGTTTCTTCATCTAAATTGTTCATCTTTGCTCTTTTCAAATTATAGTTGAATCTCTCAAGCAAATCCTCTAAGTTTTTGTCCTCTTTCTGCATCATTTTGAACACCTCATCTTTATGATTGGTACGCATGCAATAGTCCAAGTATCTATCCATAAATGCTTGTTTCATGTCATTCCATCTTCTAATGGATTGAGTGACTAACCCCTTGAACCATTTCAAATCAGCCCCTTTTAGTGTTGAGGGAAACAATTTGAGTTTTCGAGAGTCTTCTAAATAGTCATAAGTTTTGCACAAGACTTCAAACTCACACAAAAATGTTTCGGGGTCCTCACTTCTCAACCCATAAAAGTTTGGGAAGATAGATGGTGAGATGTTCTTCATTGTGGTATGTGTTTCCTCATCCACTATAGGGAATCCAAATGAGTTATCTACTTCCATATTTCCTCTACCTCCATTATTACCTCTGCCTCATCCATTGTTTCCTCTACCTCTCCCTCTACCCCCTCCTCCAAACAGTGAGAATTCTCCATCTTGTTCATCTTCTGCCATTATAGTTTCTTCAGAGTTAGTATAGGGTTCAACCTACAAGGTTATTCCCTCTTCCTCTGGTTCTTCTATTAATGGACTATGAGAGAGAGTTTCTACTTCTTCTTCCTCACTAGGTATTCCTAATTCTTCAACTACAATAGGCTCTCCTGTAGAGGTGAAAAAGGTTTTCACTACTAGGATTATTTTGGTAGATGAAGTAGGCGTATCTCTAGATTGAATTTTTGCCCCTTTTGTTCCAGGAATCCTATGGCTAGGAGTATGAGTCTGGGATGGAGGTGTGTCTTTTCTAACTCTTGGTGGAGTAGATGGAGTTGTAGGAATCAAACTTCTACCCCTAGCTATAAATCTACCCTAGAGTCTCTTTCTCTATGCATGTCATTGTTTTGTTTTGTTGATTTTGTTATTTTTTTTTATGAATGTAAGAGATAAGGCTACCTAGTTACACTTCCCTGGAAATGGAACCAAAATGTTTGGTCAATTTAGTGTCCTAAATTGCTCTACATAAATTATCAATCCAGGTATCACAAATTGATCAAGTGTAGTGCACTATATGTGCTAGATGACCCTAATTACCTTAGTGTTTTTGAGTTTTATGTTGTTTTGGGGTTTTGACTCTTTAATTCCTAATGGTTGCCCATGCACTTAACCAAAATCTTAAATCTATTTCTGCTAAAGAAATAAAATGAGGACTAAGAGTGCTTTAAGCCAAATTTGGAAGTAAAGCTTTAATCAAGAAAAGGAAAACAAAGTTTATATTTATGTTATCTATTATTGATTCCAAATCATGAACTAAAAGAACTTAAGAGTGAAACTACAACTACTATCTAAGTAATTACAAAATGAAAGTTAAATGAGATATTAAAACTGAAAATGAAATTGCAACTATCTATGAGGGAAATAAATCTAAAATGAAATACTGAAACTGAGATTACAACTACTGTTTTAGTCTATTGCAGAATCAAAACTTAATGAAAAACTAAAAGTGAATTTACAACGAAAGTAATTGAAAGACTAATATTGAAAATGAAATTTCAAATAATCTATTATGGAAACTACATGAAGTGCTTTGTTACTCTGCTACACAATTTTGGGAGAACAACCTCCTTGTGATAACATTTTGAGGAATTTCATACTTCATCATTCTAATAGAAAATAAATACAAAAATGTAGGAGAAGACTCATTACATAAATAAAATATCCAACCACTTGATTTAAGATGAACCATCAACCAGAAGGGCTTTATAGAAATATTCACTTACAATATGAGTCACTAAACTAGTAATAAAATGACAAAACAATAAGGGCACTGATCAATTTTAACTACAGACTTAAAGACTAAAGAACAACAAATGAAATAAATTACTCTACACTACTGAACTCAATTTAAAGCTACTCTTAAGAAACTTAAAAAGAAATGAATAAAAATAACTATATTGTACTGAAATAAAACTATTCTACGTTTGTAAGAAGATTACAAAAATTGCATTATGAACAAAGTTATAAAATGGTTATAACATCATGGAAAAACACAGGGAATTTACAGTGCAACTATGAAAGACAACAAAAATGAAATGTAACCTTAGCCAGCTCAGGGGCCCCCTGTAACTGCTGAGGTTAAATGTACTTAATCAACACTCCAACAAACACTTTCAGGTATCCATGAAACACACAGTCTTCATATTAAAAACAGAGAATTAATATGAACTTAACACATGAGCAAAATCAAACTGGTTCTGCATTCTTCACACATGTATTTATAGAGAAATTATACAATTGTTTTAAGGAGAAAAATAAGCTACAGCAAAACATGTAGGCAAACAAGCATACAAAATTCTCTTCTTTGGTTGTTGGACACATAAATCTAAGGTAATGGTTGTTGGATTTAGTTTTCACAAGTGGCTGATGAAGTCTATGGGCTTAGGAAACTTCTTCGGATCCCATCATTGAGAAACGTGTATAAAACAATGTCTTTTTTGCTGTAGGTATCTTCGTTTGACTTCCCTTTGAACAGAGTCTTCCTTATCGTCCCAGGCTAGGTGAATAGGACACAATCCATGCCATGATGTTTCCCAAGCTTCCCATGTAGTCATTTTCCCCTCTTGACACTTGGAACCTGTAAAAGCATGGAAGTAGCTGCGAAACAACCGATTAGCTGCAGAATGTGGCTGCATTCCGTAGCTAAAAGACAAAAACTTATTCAAATAGGAAACATAAAAGTATAACCTGTAAATCAATAAAATGTTCTCCTTGAGGCAATGTATAATGGTTATTGATGATAAGGATGCATTTTTCATGGAAAAACAAAGAAGAATGGGTGAGAAAAGTTGCTAAGGAATGGGCAGTTTTGGGGCTCAACAGGGAGACTGACTCTTAGAATGACCTTTTGATATAAGAGTCGATATTATTTCCATTCATAGTCTAAAGGCCCTCCTTCTAGCACCAAAAATGTTGAAGGCTCAAAATTCTCTACCTCAACATCAGGGAAAACCACCTAGTTGGGAACTTAGGGCAACTCCTTTTCCATTTGGAATAGTGGCACCAACTAGGTTTATGGGACTAGTTTCCCTTAATAAAAAATAAAAAGTGGATGTGATATATAAATGTGAGATTAATTATGTGAATGAAACTAAGAAACATAAATACATAGAATTAAACTATCTCTCCTGGTAATTTATTTTTTACCTACATGTGACTTATAAAGATCTCACATTAAACATCATAATATCGATCATCAAACTGTTTATGACATTAAAATATATAAAGATAACTAAGTTAATTAATTAGTTAATTAAATCAATTGTTGAAACATATCAAACATATCATATATCATTGTTCATTAGTCTACTTAAAATATTTCAATTAAGCACATCAATAGTGATAAAGCTTCACCTTGTTGCAAACATGTATACGATAAAAACAAATATAATAACAATTTAAATCATAAACATAGTACTAGTATTCAGATAATAGTACCCGATAAACGTTAACTCTACTCATAAGTGAAATAGTAGTGTTTTCTCTTTCTATTAAGATTCCTCCAAGATACAATAGTGCCAACTAGAAGCTTTCTCACAGAAATTCAAAACCCTTCCTTCATAAAAATGAAAGGGATTTATAGTTTGTAATCCAAACACAAACCTAGAAAGTGCCATAGAATACTGAAGTGGTTTTAACAAACCACACTAAATTAAAGTAAATGATAATAGTCAATTGCAGTAACAACAACTTGACTCTCCATTAGCTGCCCCAATCTAACATATATTTGTCGTTGGCTTTAATTTAGTTGGATGATGGAGTCGTACATGCCTCTATTCAGTGAAATCACAATGGAATTCCAAGTCAAGCTTTGATAGATTTTGATACTCTCATCCTTCTTTTTCAATAATTCTTGCCATACTTTTGTCACCAATTTTATATCTCAGAACAATTTCAGGAGTTATTTAGCCAAAGGATTGATTTTCTTCACACATGTTGGCCTTTTCCAGTCTTTGTTACAACAATCTCTTTAGTTTAGAATTGCATTGTGGCACATGGAGGAGAGTCTTCGGAAATACTAGATCGAACTGTTACTTTCTCCTTATTGACCCTGGGTTCATCCCTGTTTCTGTCAAATAGTTCATTTATTACAATTAGACGAAAGCCGAATTGAAATCTAAACATAATAAATCTCCGCAAAACAATGAAAACAAACTTTTCAATTATTATAATAGCGACCCCCTACAGGTGACGAATGGCGAGAACCATATGGTATTGGAAAAAGGATAATTGCAACTTTTAAAATGAGACAATACAAAGTATTTGCAATATGGGTAGCTCCAAGATGGAGTGTATGTGAAATCATAATTAAACTCATTGTAATAACTACATCACATCCATAATATTGGAGGTTTGAAATATTTGCAACATAACTGAATTTGCAATATTGTGGATGTGATTTTGTATTATATCAAACCTATGATTATATCAGGTCCGGATATCGAAGATTGGAGCTGAATGATTATCACGTATTGGAATATTGGTGGGATTGGCATATCACAAATGGATATCAACGAATGGAAAATATTGGAGCTCGATGATCAGATCTTTGGAGACTAGTGACAGGAGCATCATTTTAAAAACATCAATATTGGAATCTACAATATCCTATGTGGAAATCTTGTGGGGTCGGGATTTTGCTATTAGATTTGCAATGGAAAAAAATTCTTAAACTTTTGAAAACTCAATCAAAGAATGTTTTAACCACAATATTTCATAAAAGGAAATGTTACCATGTTTGAAACAATCCAATAATTTTTTGTTGATATGGAATTTTAAACAAAATCTTATGTTTGCAAATATGTACTATGAACTTAAGCTCCAAAAAAGTTTCTGATAAGGGAGACTAAAGGTTCCGATAAGGAGGATTTATCATTTTAGTTATTTTTTTTTACGAATGAGACTAATATTATCTTCTTTAATGAAACTTAGAGGATTTTAGCCTAAATTAAAAAGGGTCCCCCATGTTTTATTAGTTATACTAATAACCATATGGAGCGTTGTTGAGTAGTACAACATGTCCACATAAAAAAAAAATCCTGGGGCACTTCCCCAGACTCTGTGCAAGGGGGCTATTACCCCTGTGCAAACCTCCCGATAAGGGAGGTTTCATCCCACCCCGCTTCACCCAATGCAATGTACCACGTGCACAACTAGTCATGGAAGGAATATAACATCCACAAAAAATTCTCTCACTTGTTGATTTCTTTCCACATAGGGGGTCATAGAAGAGCTTATTAAATTGTCCAACCTTGCAACACCCATTGTTTATTTACACCAAGAAGACTTCTCAGTACTCACAAACTTCTTCAATGCATCTGCAATATTCTTCAAAGTGTATACCTTTAATAGAAACACCTTTCCCTCGTCAACCATATGCCTCACAAAGCGGTACTCCAATTAAATTTGCTTTGTCTTTGAAAGATAAGTAGGGTTATTAGCCAAGAAAATTACAATTTGGATTTCATAGTCTATCCTTATAGCTCATTGCACCAACCCCATACTTGAACATGATATTTGCAACCAATGTTCTTCCTCTCTTGCATGAGTGGATCCCATGTATTCAACCTCTATAGTCGAAAGCGTCACTACAAACTTCCTCTTAGTCATCCAATTGACTGCTCCTCCAAATATGTTAAACACATGCCCAGTTCTAGATCTTCTTTGATCCAAATATTCAGCCTAGTATGTATCAACAAAGTCATTAATGTTCAAAACTATGTCCAAGTTAGTTCTTCCTTAGTTGCACAAACCATAATCACTAGTGTCACCCAAATACCTGAAAACCCACTTCAAAGTTGTCCAATGCTCCTTCCCTATTTTCGGCAGAAACCTGCTCAATATTCCCACTCGATGTGAAATGTTTGGTCTGGTGCAAACATATGGAACATGGGACATGTCCTATTCCTCTTCTTTTGCCTTAGGAAACTATTCAACAGATAAATTTAAACCTACAAGAATAGTAACCTTCACCAATTTACTATTTTACATATTAAACCTATGCAATATTGTCTTGACATTCTTTCTTTGGTTTAAACAAAACTTCCTGTTTTCCTAATATCATTTAATTTCCATGCCGAAAATATAGTTTGCAAAACCAAGATCCTTCATGCAGAATTAGGAGGACAATTGGGTCTTCAAATCCTCGATAATTTCTTTGTCATTTCCAATCAGCAACATATCATCCACATACAACACCAAATAGATAACATGATTGTAAATTAATTTAAAATACATATAATGATCCTATTTTCTTTTGATGAAGCCAAGTCCCCATATATATGTATCAAATTTCTGATACCCCATCCCTAGTGACTGTTTTAACCCATATAGAGACATTTTAACTTGCATACGAGTTCTTTCTTCTCTTTCACCGCAAAGCCTTTAGGTTGCTTCATGTAGATCTCTTCTTCCAAATCCCCATGAATAAATGTTGTCTTCACATTGATTTGTTCTACCTCAATCAAAAGTAGCATCAACAGATAAAAGTAATCTAATGGAAGCTAACTTGGAAACATGAGAAAAAATATCACCAAAATCAATTCCAGACACCGAGGAATAGCATTTTTCCACCAATTGAGCTTTTCATTTCTCCACCCTTCCTTCTCCATTCACCTTATTCTTAAACACCCATTTTATTCAAATGGGTTTTCTTCCATCCAGAGACTCCATGAGATCCCAAGCCTCACTTTTGTCCACAGATTTTATTTCATCAACCATGGCCTCTTTCTAGAGTTTTCCATCTTCTAAATCCACTTCCTCTGTGATAGTCCTAGGATCATCATCAGTAATAGATAAATAAAAATTTGAATAGAAAGTATATGGACTATACATTTCTGGCTTCCTTCTCTCTCGAAATGATCTTCTCAAAACTAGAGTGTGTGGCTCTTCCTCTCTTAATTCATGTTCTCCTATAGATTATGATTCCTCCTCCTTTAGTAAAAATCACTGGAGGTTTGAGTCAAGGTTGATTAGGTTACATAGTGATGGATTTGGGGCACATGGTATTATGTACCTATGGTTTTTCTCCTATGGTATGCCTATACAAGCCTGAGAGGACTTTATTGTAATGTAGGCCAGGGACGTGAGGAATTGAGGCTCACTTGGGGAGGCTGGCTAAGGTTTCGACCACGGATAACAAAATTTCATTATGGTCAGTTTTCCCCCAAGTTGTGGTTTTATTCGAGGTTAAATATTGTTTGTATTGTTTATGTGTTTTCTTCCTGGTTATTATTCATATCTATAAATCTCAGTAAATAATTTATCTCTCTACAATAAATTATTAACAATTGGTATCAGAGCCAATTTGACTTCGGAGGGACGTTTCTATTGCCAAGGGTTTGTATTGGCATGGTAAATAGATAAATAACTGAGTTTGCTTACAGATCAAGATCAAAAGTAATAGGTTCATGGCTTAGATTGGACTAGTCGAGAGAAGCAGCAACGATGCTCATCCAAGGAGTGGATTGGATGAGAAAATATGGGTTCTCTCACTGTTAGAAGGGGTGATGATTATTGTCTGCCTATGCCAAATATCCTCGAAGGATCCATAAAGAAAAAGATAACGAGGCTCTATTTTTTACCTCTTTTCCCATGTTGAATATGGTTTTGGATCATAGTAAAGAGGAAGTTGAGTTCAGACATTGTATGACCTATGATCAATTGAAAAGGAAGCAGAAAATCCCTATCTCCAGTGGATACTAATGTCCTTCCTCGGATCCCATGAAAGACATATTTATCAAACAACTGGAGAAACATGTAATGTGTATCTTAGAGTATCATATAGAAGCTCTTCCCTTAGTGCCTATACTTAATAGAACATTGGGACTCAAGAATGCCAACGCACCCATCCTGTGAGGTGAGTCTTAGGTAGTAAGTAGGCTATTTCAGGCTCAATGTTGTGTCTACCACTCCTAGTTGCAACACAGGTGGAAGTGTGAGTTTCGACACAGAAGGAGAAATACTTCCAGAATATGGGTGATGCTAGAGGGTCAAGGGATTCAACTAGGAGTCTTAAACGATAGATAAGAACCTTGAATTATGCGATCATGCACCAAAGGAATGAAATCTAATGAGTATGATAGGTGGCCTCATCTTCACTAATGAATCATAGAATGAGAGAAACAATGTGGATTAGTGAAGAGAAAACTAGGGTAGAGATTAGGAATGTGCCCAGAAGCGATGGTGCGATGTCATGGAATGCCCAAAAATATGGTGATGAGTTTTAATTATTGTGGAGCTACACAGGTCCTCAAAATGACTATTGAAGAGAGTTACAACAAGATAATGAATTACCACCTTGTAGAGGAAGGAGACATTTGGCTCATCATTAAGGTTCTACAAAGTGGAAACATGGCTATGAGTGAAATGCAACTGCAATCTGTCTATCATGAAGAGAAGCAAGGGAAAAACTTGGAGATCGAGAAGGTGCTGAGTCTACTGATTTTGAGAAAGACTCTGCGAGACACATGGATGATTTTCTACGAATAAAGGATGTGGCAAATGGTTTGTTTGAAAATAGGAAGAGGGATGGGAAAACCCATTCGAGGAAGAAACAACTCTGCTAGGGTAGTAGGAGCCTTCGTTGATGTTTTCCTTAGTGTCAATATTCAGGAAAAGTAAATATGGAGCTCAAAATGATATGGGTTGGTGGATATGAAGGTTGTGGTGGAAGTTATCAGTCTATGCATCAAGCAACGATGAAGTTGTAAAATCAATTAGAAACCCTAGATTAGTGCAACAACTGCGCATGTGAGCCTTAGAGCCTTGAAGATCATAGAGACGATGGGCACAAGATCATGGTGTTAGGTGTTAGGCTCCAGGACAGTTGAAAATAGCCTATGAGATCGTAATTTTGAAACAAGAGATTGTGATGGCGGGAGGATGAAGTTAATATATATATATATATATTTTATATATATATATATATATATATATATATATATATATATATATATATAAGTGAATACAATGGAGTAAAATTTTATTGTATGTAAATGGGTATACTGTGGTAAGACCTGCTAAGGAATGCATACCCCTAGGTAAATACCAATACAGTGCAGGTTATACTTAGGTTATAGTGGGGATATCGGGTTAATAATAAACTCGGTAAAACCTTTCAGGGTGGTGAGGGCTACAGTCAGAGGGGTTGTCTCACTTAGTAGTTTTGGATGGATATAGTCAAGGAACCCCAAATGAAGCTTAAGGGGGGAATTGTTAGGTAAAATTGACTTGGGGTTTGAGTCACGCTTCACTATGTTACACCATGATGGTTCTGGGGCACATGGTATTGTGTACCCATGGTTTTCTACCCATGGTATTGCATTTAATGGAGCCTATAAAAGGGTGAGAGTACTTCATTATAATGCAGGCCAGGGAGGTGAGTGGTGGAGGCTCACTTGGCTAGGGTTTTTGCAAAGGATAAGGAAATTTCATTATGGTGGGTTTTCCTTGAAGTTGGGGTTTTTTTCTAGGTTAAATATTGTTTCTATTCTTTATGTGTTTTTTTGTTGGTTATTGTTCATCTCTATAAATATCGGTAAATAATTTCTCTCTCTATAGTGAATTCTTAACAAGTCTGAAATTTTTATATCAATAGCTAAAAACTAACTTACCGCAATATTAAAGGCATTCAGATGCTCTATCGCTGAGTCTTCATCCTTCATCCTCAAGTTATACAACCTTTTCCACTGGAATAGTTTGTTCACCAGATACTTATATTGGTACAAAGTCCCTAACTTGACCCACCAATGCTTCACCATAGCTTCCCCTAATACATTCAACAATATCAAATCTGAGAGACACAGTCGTATTCTGCTCTTCGCCTTCTGATCTAACTTTTCCAAATATTTTTCTAAAATTATTGTTGGTGTCATGCCTAGATCTACAACAATCCATTGATCTTTGTCCACCAACAGATCCTCCATCTTGAGTTTCCAAAACTTAAAGCTCTAACCATTAAATTACCCATTCTTTAAAATTCCACTATTCACCATCCTTTTTCACCACAAGAATCGATCTTACGAATCTCTCATTGAATAGGGTCTAGCATAGGCCCGAACAAAACACCTCACCATCAAAGGAATCCCCTTAAAGTCAAAACAACTCTAATACAAAATGTAGGTTTTAACCTTGTACATAAATTACTGACAAACAAATAATTCAAACAAAAAATAAACAATGGCGAGAATAGAAAACAAATATACACAAATATTTTCTCCTGGATCCCAACATGGGACTACCTGATTGATTTTTCATTATAATCCTTTCAATGTTACCACATATATATACATGCTGAATCATTCATAAACCCCAATCCATTAACCATGGATTAGAACATAACTATAGTTCCCTTGACCAAATCTACAAAATAGCACAGGTAGAAAACAATCATGCCCAAAACCATGGGTAGGTACGCCTGCCATATTTTGGTGTACCTCTCATCCTTGGGTTTGCCCACCTATTATTAGCTCCGCATAAAAAAAATATCGAGGTGTTACCCCAAACCCCATGCAACAGGGCTACCACCCCCATGTAAATCCCCGAGAACGGGGGGTTTCCCTCCCCCGCTATGCCCTATGCAACGTACATCTCATGAAACAATTCATTGAATGAATATAACACACACCCAACATTCTCCTACTTCTTGTTTTCTTTCCACACAGAGGGTCACATGAGAGATTATTCATTTGTTCACCCTGCAACACCAATTTTTTCTCTACACCAAGAAAAATTCACAGTGCTCACAAACTTCATATGCATTTACAACATTCTTCAAAGTTTCCATCTTTACCAGCAACACCTTTTTGTCCTCAACCATAACCCTCACAAAGTGACACAGAACGCCAATGTTCTTTTTCTTCAAATGATAAACAGGGTTCCTAGTCAAGAAAATTGAACTTTGGTTGTCACAGTCTATCCTTGTTTCTCACTGTACGAACCCGATACTTGAACACAATCTCTACAATCCAATGGCTTCCTTGCTTGCATGAGTAGTTGCAATGTAGTCAACCTCTGTAGTTGAAAGTGCCACTACAAATTGCCTCTAAAAATTCCCATGGCACCATGCAGGAAAGCTATTACCCCCCTATGACTCCCCAAATGTGGAACTAGTCATGGAAGGAATATAACCCTTACCCAACACCCCTGTTCTATTTAATAAGACAAGTGATATGATAAAATATATCTATGATACCATATAAGGATACGGTATATGTAATTGGAACACATAATGATAACAAAATGGATAATAAAATTTTGAAGAAAATATTGAATATTAGTTCTTTTCATCATCACATAACATTTCCCTCCTTTATAGAGATTGCTAATGATTATTGGAATTACCTACTTATTCAAGATGAAATAATTGAGTGATTATCTCAACCATCATCCAATAATAACATAATGGATAATGGATAACAATGGAATAGTATTACATAGGCCTTATCATCTAACAAATATCTAACATGCATTTTATGAAAGAATATAAATTAAATATTATAAAACTTAATTACCTTGAAAATATGATAGTCTCGTGAGTACTTTTTTTAAAAAGTAAAATAAGAAAATGTTTGGATAAAAATAAGAAAATGTTGGATAAATTTGGCTATTGACAGCATAGAGTATGGTTCCATTATACATAACAAAAATTTTCAATCTAAAGTTCACTAAATTCACTTTGATATCATGATTTATGTTATCTGGAAATAAAGAAATATAAAGAAAACCTAGCATTTATGATTATAATTTTTTTTAATAAAATTAAAGTTTTTCCTAGGTATTTTTTATAAATTTATAATATTAATAGCTAAATTATTTAATGTTTTGTGAGACTAAAATGTCTCCTTTGCTCTTTTTTTTTTAACATTATTTCAAATATATCTTTCCCTTGTTTTCTTATATATATATATAGATTTATACCTCTTGTTTTATGAAGTGGGTTAGTCTTTTTTAAATGAACCTTTGTTTTTAAGATCATCCACGAACCTAATTTTAATGTGATGTTAAAGTTTGATAAGTTTAGTCCCTATATCATTTATTTAAAAGAACAAGTAATATCATTTATTTCGTATAAAATGATTTCCACTTTAGTTTTCTTTGTAGAAACTTGATATATGGTTTTATTTAGTAGGAAAAAAGCACCAATAAGAAAGTACTGAAGTAGTTATAATGGTAACAATGGTCTATACAACTTTTTTTTGTTTTCAATTTTTTTATCTATAGATAAAAAAATTAGGCCTCAAAGCTATACCAATTGTCTTTAGATAAACTCTTAATATTATGAATTAAACAACCTTTACTAATAATAAAAATTAGTTACTGAGTCCAAATTCACATCTGAACTCTCTCTTCCAGTATCTAGAGCCAGAATCTTTCCATTCCCTAGTTTATTTGTACAATCTTTTCAGAAGAAATATATTGCCTAGCAGTTATGAACTTCATGCAAATTCTTTAAAGTTTTTTTCCTTTCCTTCGAGATCACCTTTACTATCTACTTTAGCTTGTTTTAAAAACTATTAGTTCCAAAATCACCCCACTTTTTTTACAACTAAAATTCCCACCCTTCATATAGAAAGACTTAAAACCCCTAATATTTATAAAATAAACATTGAAATCAACTCCTAAAATGAAATGTGATCTCAATGTTACTTTATTTCTCTTTTGGTATTAATATCTTGCGATATTGGTATTTGGGTGAATGTTTTCATAATAGTGAATATGTTAAAAAAAAACTCACCAATCCTTATTACAACATACATTATCTCTTTTTCAAAATCTTATTTGTTTGATTTACAAATAAAAAATTTGAGTTTGCAAGTTCTAAAAATTATGTTTGAATAAACTCTCGATATGAAAAAATAGCAATCTTAAATAATAATAAAAATTAACTACCTCAATCCAAACTCGCATCTCAAGTTTTTCTAGGAAATATGAAGGCATATTGAAGCATATACATCCTCCTATCAATAGCCATAATGTTTCTTTTTATGTGTTTCAATGTAAAAATACTACATTACATTTTTGAAACCATCTGCCTTATACTTGAGGGTGATTTTGTTTCTCATTTAGTCATTGTGTTGTAAAAGGTGAATGGGATGGAGGAAGTGAGGTAGAGGATAAGCATAATATCTACAAGAGAGCAAATTGACTAGTTATGAATTAAGGTTTGATGTTCAACGAAAGGGAGTTCTAAAACAACATTCCCACCTCACTCCGATATAATTGAAAACATAGTTTATTTATACAATTTTTGTCACAAAAAATACATCCCTGAATATGTACCAACTTGAAAAGATGTCTTTAGAGTTTTTAACTCTTTTGGATATAATTGAAAACATAGTTTATTTATACAATTTTTGTCACACAAAATACATCCCTGAATATGTACCAACTTGAAAAGATGTCTTTAGAGTTTTTAACTCTTTTGGATATCACCTTTAGTGGCTACTTTAGCTCATTTGAAAAGCTAGTGGTCCAAAAATCTCCCTATTTTTTACAAACTAAAATTAGTACCATTCATATGGATAGCCTTAAAATGCCCTAATGTTTCTAAAAGAAGCATTGAAATGAAACCCCAAAATAAGATGTCATCCTCTTAATATCACCTTATTTCCATTCACTTGTTAAAAACTATATCTCATTTGAGCTCACATCCTTGACCAATTGTATAATTTTAATAAAAAAACTTAAAATCAACCTCAAAGTTAAAAAATTATAACATTATTCTTTTGGGATTTCAAATTTCATTTTTATTAAGCAGTTGCATAAAACTAATAATGTTCAAATTACATTTTTATTGTGCAGTTGTATAAGACTAATAATATCTCAAAAAACTCATAAAAAATGAAAAACCAAAATAGAAAAATATACTAGTAAGAATACTTCCAAATTAAAATTACCTTCTCATCAATGTCATTGTCCTTGTTGGCTTATAAAACTACTTACGCACCTACCTCTCAAAGAAAGAGGGTAAGTGATAACCCTCAATGTCATTGTCCTTGTTTGCTCGTAAAAGTAGTTACAAACCTACCTCTCAAAGAAGGAGGATAAGTGATAACCCCTTTAAATAAAAAAGTTATCACTTCTACCACCTCTCCTTCAGTAGATCATTACCTTCACCCGTCCCTCAAAAAATGGCTTTTATAAATCTTTGAAAGGTGGGCTATGGCTCTTTGGATTATCTTTCCCACTCCTTAACGAGTGCCAAGCATTGATCAAATTTGAAGGGCAGGTTTTAATTTCATTTAGAAGGGCACACATTCAAGCCACACTTCCATTATGAAAAGCATAAAAAAAAGGAGCAATTCAATTGACAATAGTAAATTATTTTCAAATTTCTTTTTATTTTTTCACAAACAAAAAGATACTACTATGTCAAACGCTGCATTAGTAAATGCATTACTTTTACACATGTGTGATTGAGAAATCTAACCACATAAGATTAATGGATAGCCAGGAGACCTATATCCCTGCTCCAGTTCAGATAAGGATTAATTTTGCTGAAAATTTTTGTGACCAGAACGTTCAAGCCAATATACAAGTAGCTCAATCAAATTTAAATTTATTGCATGAATGAAAAAATTCATTAAAATTCTAAACAGGTTTAGGATTCAACGAAAGTGTGTACGAAGGTGTATATGTTTTTGGTATCTCCTTTTTTAATATGAAAACATACCAAGAATTGGGAATCCTCAAACAAATCAAGTCCAGTATGTTAGGAAGCCTGTTGAATGCCCTCCTCTCCAAGCATACGTGCTTAAACTTTGCTTGACAGGCCTTTGTTGAATGATGAATCTATGTTCATCTCCAACTTAAATCGTCATCAAACCTTGCTTTGGGCAGCCTTCACGCATAACCCAATGAAATTACAGACCTAATACATGGCCCATATTGACATCTAGTCGCTCTCAATTGAAACTCCCAAATGTAATGGTATCAAAGGGTAATTGTGACATAACAATTAATAAGAAATTCCATCATATGCACAATTAGAAAAAACAACTCAAAAAGAAACTATTGTTTTGAAATGGGAGCAACTCAGAAACTGTCAAATGTAATGGTATCAAAAGGTAATTGTGACATAATAATTAATAACTTGCATCATATGCACAATTAGAAAAAACAACTCAAAAGGAAACTGTTGTTTTTCGAATGAGAGTTTCTGAAATGAGAAAAAACAACTCAAAAGGAAATTGTTGTTTTTGAAATGGGAGTTTCTGAAATGGGATTTAAGTTTTAACATGAAAAGAAATTTATAAATTCAACATTCCTAAAATTCTAATTTGAGAAAAAATGAAATTAAAAAAAAAAAAAATGAAAATTTAACAGAGCTTCTTAAAATTTTTTAAGATATTATTCCAATTTCTTTTTTAAATGAAAAAAATCAATTTTTATTTTTTTTTTGACTCCTAAAATTTTCTCCCTACTTCTCTTCTCAAAAATATAAAAACATATTGAAGTAGATGCATCCCACTATTTAGAGCCATAATATTTTCATTCCCTAGTATATTTGTAAAAAAAAATTCTCAACAAATATATTCCCTAGTAATTACTAACGTCATGCAAATTCTTTAAAGTTTTCTCCTATCTGTGGAGATCACCTTTCTTTGGAGATCACCTTTAATGACGACTTTAGCTCATTTTAAAAGCTAATGGTTCCAAAATCACCCCATTTTTGGACTAAAATTGCCACCCTTCATAAAAATCGACTTAAAAACCCCAATGTTTCTAAAGGAAACATTGAAATCAAACCCTAAAATAAAATAGTGTGCTGTCAATATCACTTTCTTCTCATTTTAGTGTTAAAAACTCTTATTTAAACTCACATTCTA
>APFE031266260.1:0-17641 GCA_000404065.3 Pinus taeda | reverse complement strand
AATCAATCTCTAAATAAACTCTCCTTTATAATTCATTTAAAAAAACAAATAATATTATTTATTTCATAAAAAATTAATCTCATTTCACTTCAGTTAAAATTTTATAATGAATTTAAAAGAATTAATAATATCCTTCATTTCATAAAATTATTAGTTTAAACAACCTGATTTATTTAATTTATATGTTCAGATGGGATACTGACATTTTACGATTTTATGATTAGAAGCTGAAGTTGAGTCATTTATAAACACACGTACGCAGTGTAAATGTAATGGAATTTCAAATGCTACATTTCAAATCATCGCATCGTTGCTCTTTTGGGAAATGAAATGACAGCTACTGACTACGAAAATTTTCCTATAAATTATGAATCATAAAATCCTTCGTCTATATACATCAGCAATCTACTTTGCCTCTAACAAATAGCGAAAATTAAAATCATTCTATTGTAACTTACATCTGGTTCTGGTTGGAAAAACTTTTGTTGCAAGACCGTTCCAAAACCGCAAAACCGGATCCATTGACTGACGGAACCACGATCTAGTTCCACAGCCCTCACAGAACAAAGGAGTATTTACTCCATGATTCCTTGATGATGTATCGGGAGAGATTGCTTCATTTTTGCATTCTTCCTTACTCAGCATACGAGAAGTGTCTTTTTCTGGAATTCGATCTTCATTTTGTAGTTTCGTCGTTCCGAATATCTGTCCAAAGAGTCTTCAAACCTTTCGCACGACCTCTAAGTTCTTCTTTCGTTGAACTCTTATCCCGCAACACCATCTGGCACACATGCGAGCGGGTGTCTTCAATGTCAGGCACATTGACTTTCCAGAGTGAGTTAATAATCAATTCTTTGTTGGACTGTAAAAATGCTTCCTTATCTACTGTACTCGGCTGCTGCTCGATATCTTCTACCAATCGTTGTAGCGCAAAAGCACCTGTTGCTGCTGTGAATTGAGATTTTATAAAATGCCCTTTGCTTCTCAACCATTCTGCTATAAATGGGAAACCCAAATATATGGCCTCCTTTCCAAGTTCCTTCGCTGCTTGTCTTTCATACATGTAACCAATTTTCTGCACCATATTGCTTCCATTAGCTGCACCCCACAGCAATTGAACCTCAGATTTAGCTTGTTCTATAAACCCTAGCTTGTCACCTTGTACATACTGATTAAGACGATCTTTCAAAATCTCTGCAAGTTTTTCTTCTCTTTCCTTTTGGACACCCTTCATATTATCTTGTAGTTTCTTGGAATCTGTTTGCTCATCTTCAGTAAACTTCTCAGAAGCAAGCTTTGAAGCCATTGCAAGTTGGCCTACATAGTCTTGAAAGAAGTCACTTCCAAAGAGCACAGCGAAGACTGCTGCTGGGTCCATCATTATTTCCATTGATACACCAGCTTTTCCATGTGCGTCATACGATACCCGCTGTGCTGGATCACTGAGAACTTGGTAAGCTTCTCCTAATATCTGGAAATTTTCTGCAGCCTGAGGATCATTTGGATTTTTGTCAGGATGAACTTGCCTAGCTTTCATGTAATAAGCTTTTTTGATCTCTGTTTCAGTGGCCATCGAGGTGACTCCTAGAAGGTCGTAGTAATCGGTTTCCTTTACCATTTTTAAAAGTCTGCAGCAGAATCAAATGGAAAGTCGATATCCTCCGCCAGATACTTTGTTCAGAACACTAACAATGGCTGTAGTGGGGTAGTCGTTCGTTTATATCGTGCCCAATGAATCTATTGGGAAATCGATATCCTTCGGGAGATGTGTTTGTTCAGAACACTAACAAAGGGTGAATACCGGGAAGTAGTGAGTTTATATCAAACCCAATTATTTATTTATATTATTGTGATGGAGATGGAAATTACGAACACAAAGGTCGGTTGGTATTCTATGATGATTTACAACTACTAACTGTATGGTTTACGTTAGGAACCCTTTACTACTTTTGGGGCTGCATATTATTTTTTTTTAAGAATTTTGCCTCTACATTTTCACTTTTCTTACTTATAAGACCACAACAACATTTTTTGGAATTTTTTTTATCAACAATATCATTATAAACAGTTAATATATCTTGATGAATGGCTTTCATTATAAATGTTAGAACATCTTTCGGTATATAATAACACATTAGATTTGTGTGGACTAGATAATAAACTAACTATGAATGTTAAAATATTAGATTATAAAACAATTCATATGAAAACAAAAATCCACTACCTAATTAACTAACTACCTATTAAAATATAATTAAACAATAAGGGTCGCTGCTAGCTAAAAAATAATTAAATTTTATTAGGTTTAAGAAAATGAATAATTTAACAAATAAATATTGGTTATTTTTAGCCTTTTATTTGCATTTACAATAAGGGATGATTATTTTTATTATCAATTAACCATTAAGAAAATAACATTGAAAAGTTTTTCTAGTAATATTTTTTTTACAAATTAAATTTATCACTTAAATAAGAATGGAGAAACAAAATTATATGAATGTAAAAGTTGATTACCATAAAAAGTGTTTCTAGTATGATGATGGGATTTAGGAAACTAGTATAGTTTGCAACCTTTATAGTTCTCATGGCTTTATATTACTACGCAGCTATACATGAGGACTTCTGGAGGATGAATTAGTACATTATCTTGATGATCCTTTAAGTGATTAGAAAATTCAGGTTGACCCAAGGGACATATAGGTTACTCTACACCCCTTGACACTCACTCCTTAATTGCTCAAATCATAATAAGAACTCTATCTATATGAGCCTTTCTGAAGTGACTCGAAGTGATTAGAAAATTCAGGTTGACCCAAGGGACATATAGGTTACTCTACACCCCTTGACACTGACTCCTTAATTGCTCAAATCATAATAAGAACTCTATCTATATGAGCCTTTCTGAAGTGACTCGAAGTGCATTTGGCCCCTTACTCAGGTATGTGTGCACTTAAATCAATAGTGATCACCACCTTAGCACCATCTCAAATTGAATGCTTACATTAGTGATCTATTTTGGATCAATATATTGTTTGTTATCCATGTCAATGTTTTCAGAGTCGAAAACATGGAGGAATAAGTTCATGGGACAATCTTTACTTATGGGACCCAATTTGGCGAATTAGCTTATGAAATTTTCCTAAAACATTTAAAGGCATCAAATGGAACTTTTTTAGGGTAAAGATTTACCACTTTATTGCAAGACATTTTTTCCTATTCTACACCAAAAAGCTTCCGAAAACATAAGAATTATATCAATTAGAGTATGTATGTAAAAAGTGGAAAGTTGGCATTCCTATTTTGTCTACCATAATCCAAGAGGATGCCATGTTAGCGCCATTACTCATGGGAAATAGGCTAGACATATGGTCATGATGAACAGGACTCTAGAAGAGGAAAGGTTGTAACTCTAATTAAGATTTGAAGGAGTGAAATGAAACCACTAGTAGGCTACTTTTTTGTGTTATAATCATGCCACTAGGCTGAAAAGGGTGTTTCATTCATTTTGAGTCCATTTTGATCCATGAACTAACATAATAGCCAAGAGGGATAGAGAGAGAGCACAAAAAGAGGATTTTTGCAATGTAGTAGCCTAACGGCTATAGTCCTTACTTCTTTGTACCCAGAACCATTCTTTATTTTAGAGAAAGGGAGTAGGGTTCTCTAACCTTTCAACATTTATATTCTTAAATGGGTTTACCAAGTTATATCTTGTGTCAGATCATCGTTTGTGAATTGTGATTTCAATGTTCTCTATTTTTTGCATAATTAAAATTTGCATGCTTTTGGTATAAACAATAATTTATATATCCATAAATCCAAGGAGAAATACACCCTAATAGAGTAAAATTCAAAATTTAAAGTATAATTTATAAGATATGTTATGATGAAATAACATATGGAATATCTACGATAGTTTATAGATCAATTAAAAAAAACTACTAGGATGCAATGGGACATTTGTTGGATCATGGCATACAAGCTAGTCTCATTCACCATGCATGGATTTTAGTCTCATCTCAAAGGAAGAATCTAAAATCTTGATGAATTTGATGGAAACAAGATTTCGTTCAAGGGATTTTTAAGGTCACATTCATGGGTAACAAGATTATAGATTCATTTGGAAAATTCTTATAGATGAACTAATGAGCAATCTCTCTTTCCCCATTCCAAATCTCCTACAAGTGCAGGGATACATTCAAGAGGTCCATGTAAGCCTCTCAAAATAAGGAAGTGAACTAACCATAAATCTAAGGTTACCAATGTGCTCTTAGGGGATAATTTCAAGTTAAATGAAATATTGGAGCTTGAAAAATCCTCATTTCTTGGAAGATTTTTGAGCCAAAGGATTGCACATGACTTCTCTCAAAAACAAGACTGAGAATATATTTGACATTGAATTGCAATACATTATTAGAAGTATGGTTCTTGTTAAAGAATGGTTAGCTTCATCCTTTTGGGCATATGATGGAGTTGACAAAATATTGTAAATTTATTGGAAAATGAGGAGTCATGATCTCCTTCTTAAAATGTGACAACTAGACATTAATTTGCACTCACAAAGAGAAAATTTATCCCCACCCAGAATAGAATGGATGGATTTCCATGGAATCTCTAGTTTAAGGACATATCCCAATAATTTTTTAATATTGTAGGCGGCTAGCGAAGTTGAAAACTCATTTCAAGATGTAAGGTGTATGATCATGGTATGAATTCTTGATATCCTTGACCTAGCCATAAGGCTATCAAATTCAATTATTATCAAGAAAGGTCCTATATTTTCATATTATCTGCTTGATTATGAAGGAATTCTTTTTAAATGTGGAAGTTTTAAAGAGTATGGACTCGTAGTCATGGATTGTGTGCTCCATTTATCTAAAAATGTATGGGTGCAAAATCCCCCACCTCTCGTCAAAGAGAATGCACCCTTAACATAGGAAAAATTCACTACCATCTCTCTACAAATCACAAAATGGAAGATACTTTTGTTTCCAACTAAACAATAGGGAAATTTGGGATTGATTAGTAGTACTCTCCTAGGGATAAATCACGTCTTCTAGAAAAAGCAAGCATGTGAGATATATAAAAGGACTTATATCCTCCCCAATCTCCCATTGCTTCCTCTAGTCATTTATGCTTCATTCCTCGGAATTAGACTTAGTAACGAGACCTAAAATATCTAAGTGGAATTTCCCTCTAATTTCTCAAGGTTCTTGAACCCTTAGCTTACTTCATCATCCCCTTGGAAGGGTTATCTTGATCATTTTCTATAATTTTGCAGCCTCTTGACCCCAATTTTATTCTCTTGAATGACGTATTTGAAAATGGGACCAAATAATGATCCATTTCTTATCATATCTCAAATTACACTCATAGAGCATATAATAAGGGAAACTGGACTTCCTAACAAAGTGCTAAAGGTGTCCTTAAACACCTAGATCTAAAAAACCCTAAGGAAAGGTAATGATGTAGAAGTTATTATCTTATCCATAACCTTGAAACAATTGAACTTTGAAGTGAAAATGCAAAGACAACAAACCATAATTGGGGGTCTCTAATAATATTCCCAAAAGTTAGTTCCAAAATGATTTTCTTAACCTACAACTATAAATTTTTTGCCAAGCCATCTAAGAAATTTTCCCTTTAGACAATAATAGACACTCACATTTTCCTTGTTTTTTTCTACAAGAACTCATGATAGAGGCATGATAAGAGGGGCCAAAATTGTACAATACCTCTCAAAATTTCTAAAACACTAAGACTATAGCTTCATGGATTCTTTAAGCCATTTAGGAGGGCTAGTCATAGGATAGAATAATAGTTTGTTTTACATATCTAATTCATGGGATTTATATTCAAGGTTGGTGTTCTTGATTAACTCAAAGGAATTAGGAAAATAACTTAATTCTTGAAACATCTATGGGCTTAGTCAAACCACGTAGAATTTTGGGATCACTTTTCCATGTCATGGATAAGGAAAGGGTACATATTTCTAAGTTGTGATTTAAATTTCACTATTTTTGTCTCTAAGGTGTGGTTTGCAACAAGCTAATTGAGCTCTGTAATTAATTTTCTTCTTAGAATCCTTACACAAGTTGGCACTTAAACATACATTCAACCGAGATCAATCTCATTTCAACAAACTAAATAACTAGGAAGAGCCAAATTTTTAAATGTCTTGATCAATTGTTTTCCTCCTAAGACTTCTCAAAATAAACACTTATACTTTTGGAATGTGTTTCAATTGAATTTAACTGTGAATGCAATATATATTTTTTAAAGTGGCTCCAACATAGGGAAATCCTCTCAATATTTTCAAATTAAACCTTGAATGTTTCAAACATGAAATTTCATACAAATGTTGAAAAATGTTTTGGTTCACTTCAATAATTTTCTAAGAAAATTTGTAGCCATTCATTTACATTCAAAGTTGAAAAAGGATAAGTCCCTCGTGATCCCATGATCCAAGGAAAAATATGAAAATCATGATATAATCCTTGGAGGCATATAATAAACCTTAAACAGTAGAATATCTTTAAAGGGATTTGTACAATTAACAACTACTTGAAAACATGATCCGCATCAATTCTAAAATAAAAAAAGGAAACTCAGATTTAGACTCAAGAGACAGAAATGGAACCTAAAATATAAAGTTATGTGGCCTGAGGTAGAGAATGAAAATAGGAAATTCTCTTGCCATAATACAAATTAGTATAAAAACATAAGCAAAATCTAGAAAATCGATAGAGGAGGTCGCTTCCCACTTGAAAATTTCACCAAAATTGCTTCGAAAAGGGTCCCTCATGTTTAGACCCTCTTTTAAAGAGGACAATTGAGATTCTATAGATTTCATCCTTTAGCTTTCTAGATTCTTACCCAAATTCATAGACTCAAAGGAAAATGTGTACCCTATGATAGGGTGGGAAAATAAATACTCAAAACATTGCATATTTTTTAGAAAGAAAAGATCTCTAAGATATATGTAATACCCATAGAATTATTCGTTAGCTTGTATGAAATCATAGAGGAGGACCTATCCAAGGTCGTGGAATCCTCTCAACTCTCTAGAAAGGCCATATTTTGTTTCAACACTATTTTTATAATACTCATCAAAAAGACAAACAACTTAGCCATATTTGAGATTTTCTAACCAATATCACTTTCTAAAAGTATTTATAAGATCATGTTAAAATAATCTTTTGTAGAGTAAAATAAACTCTCTCAAATCGGGCCTCATTAAAGCATTTTGGGTTCCTTGAAGGAGAGAAAATCCACAAGGAATTTGGTGTTCCTCAAGATGTTCTAAACTATTAGTATAAAAATGTTGAAGGATATGGTTTTCAAAGCCATCCTCTCCAAGGATATCAATTGAGTTAGTTGAGCTTTCCTATATCTCATCCTCATTTACTTAGCTCAACTTAAACCTTGTAGCCTATGTTATGGCTTTCACTAATTTGGTAACTTTTATAGTCTTAATTAATGGGCCAGATTCTCACTTCTTTGAATATTAACTAGACAATTTGCATGGATTCACATCCTCTTCCATGATTTCCCTTATTGTATTAGAAGGGCTAAGTAGAAATTTTAGTGTCGCATTAGCAAATGGTTCCTTCAAAGATATCCTAATTTGCAGCTCTTACTTTCTTAAAATTTTCCTTTTGTAGAAAAAAACTTATTTTTTGTGATGGCTCAAAGTGGGAGGTAGAAAAATTTAAGGAATTCTTAGATCTCTATTGTATAACCACAAATAAGAAAAACAATTATGGGGTGTTAGGGTCATTAGATTCATCGTCACATGTATCTTCCATGTCCTTTAATTTTTAGTTTTCGAATAAGTTGAGCATATGACTAGTGCCTATGTCATAGAATGTTCAACTAAAGCACGAAAGAGTGTCAAGTCAGTGGGATTCCTGAGGTCACACATGTTTATATAGTTATTCAATGTTGAAAGATGTTATGTGTCAATTGTTCATTGACCAGAACCATCTGAAATGAGGTTGTATGAGTCTAAAGCTATGATAGTCATGATTTCTTATCATTATATTCATTTTAAATTCATATTCCCTATTCCTGTCTACCCGATGTTTCCCTATTTCCTCATTTCCCTTTAAACATACCTTCATATATCATCTACATCCTTTCCACCTTTTACATATCATTTACATCTTATGCACATTACATTTCATTTCCCTCACCTCATTCTAGACCTATCCCCATGACCACTCCCCTATACTCATCACATGTACAACCCTCATGTATACAAAGCAAGCCCCCTCCCCCACATTACCTAGGAAACATTATACTCCCAACATTTTAATGATTTCCCATGGTTTATGTTCATGTCAAATCAAGTGGATCACTTTAACTGATGAGTTCAAATATTCATTGAAATACAAGACAAAATACAAGCGGGTACCAGAGATTGATTCCCAGCTGGCAGTTGATGAGAAATTGAGGTCACTCTCAGTGTGGGAATTTTTTGTGCAATCTCTCTTTTAGTCACCATTTTGTAGAACGGTTTCTCACCAAATGAAGCCTACCTTAGAGAAACTAAAAGAGGTTTTCCTTAAGCATGGACCAAACAAACATAACCTCTTCTATTTTATACACAACTATCATGGATAAGGATATTTAATTACATCATCAAACCCCATTTTTGGGACTGCACAAATACTTTGTTTTATGTCATTGTTTTGCAGAGTATTCTATGGGAAACTGGGAAATAATTTAGAGGAATGTAGAGAGGATTATCTTCAAAAAACTATCATATGAAAAAGTCTCCTTTAGTTTTTAGAAAAGTGTTATTCTTTTGGACATATGTCCTGTTCAAAATCCAGTACACAGGTGTTATGCAATCCATGCCCACACTATTACACACATGTTGGAGGGAAGCCACTTGTCAAGTTTTCAAGGGGTTGACATGGAGCATGTTTGGCAGACAGCTCACTTCCTCAGGGGCCTGCCATGTGCCAATTTCAGAAGCCCAATGTCGCGCAGCTGCTAGACAACCATTTTCAGACTTAGCAAACATCTTTATTCTTTTTACTATGTTACTTCATGTTGATCATGTTCAAAGATATGTTGGTTTTCTATTTAGGAAATGCTTGTTTTTAGAGATAGAAACAGTTTTATGTTTTGGTTTTTAGGAAAAGGAATTTGGAAAAGGACAATTTTCCTCCTTTTGAATTTGGCCTTAATCCTCTATTGTATTGAAGATGCATTCAATTTGGACATTATGTTATCTTATGTATATGCCTCTTTAAACCAGTGAGTAGGAGATGAAATGGTTGTTGATGGTTCAACGTTTTTTTGCTACAGTTTTCAGAATTTATGTGCTTTTGATGAATTCCTGATACAATAGTTATGTCTTCAGAGTTATCATTTGCACTCTTCAAGGATTATTATGGTATGATGTTTGGGATTATCCTTGTATATTGCTCAATTATTCTATTGTCTCCTTGTGTTAAATGAGTATTATGATTTCAGTTGACTTAGAATTCAACTAAGTTGTGCTTTTCAACTATTTTAACTTTTCAATTGCAAATGGAATGATATATACTCATGTATGTTATCTCTCTTGTATATTCTTTATTTCTCATGCAAAAGAAATATTGTTTTATTTTCTAAGGATCAAATTATTTGTTTTGTTTTAGTTTATCTCCTCTATACTACAACCTATTATTGTATCCCAAGTCATGCTTAAAAGTCTTTGTAATACATGTCGGTTTACCAACATAAGTAAATGAATAAAAGCACAAATTGATCGCTTCTTCTTACCTAGATAGCCATTCATACTTCAACCAAATATATTAAAAATTCCCTTTCAGAACTAGCCTCTACGAAATTTTGTGATTTAAAGTCTTTATATTTTTAAGTGAGTTAGCCCCCTCTAGTTGAAGAAGACAGGTCTATCAACCAAAAGAGGTATGTGGTTATCTCTTATTTTCGCCTTTCAGTCTGGAGAAAAATATGCAGTGATAACATATTGGCATCGTTTAAAAGGAGTGAACGGTTTCATATTTCCTACGAAATGTCATCATAGTTCAGATTTGCTTGTTGATGGTGGAAAATAATCAGACACAGGGAAGCTAGACCATTCACCTGGTGACTCCAGTGTTCAAATATGAATAGTTTCAGTAGTTTCAAAATGGATTCTCAATCCAAAAGGTATGCTCCCATGAATCGAGATCACATTCCAAGATTTCCAAACTGCATGCCTTGTGTATATTCACAGACTTTCTTACCAAGGTTGAAAGACGAAGACAGAGAGGATGATGCTATGCATTCGGTTAAATTTCACATACATGTATGCAAGATGAGGGTTCGATTTCCTAAATATTGTCTGATGAATCTGTTCAAGGTCACTCTAGAAGGAAAATGAAGCTTATGGTATGAAAAGTTACTAGTTGCTAGTTTATGTTCTGTGAAGCATTTTCATAAAGTTCTTTTCTTAAATTATAAAGGAACTTACCCAGCTTTGGTATTATTTAAAATTTTTTGTGATTATTTTGAGAATTTCATTAAGCATTTGGAAATTTTTTATGGATATGACGATTTTATAGATGATGACTTTATAGAGGCCTTTCATGAGAATAACTTTCAACGGTGGAAGGAAAGGGTAGGTGACAATTGTCTTGATATCTAGATGGATTCTCAATAGACAATAATTTATTCCTTAGTTGAAGAGGAAACTGACAAGGAAGTTGACGTAGATATTCATGTTCATTCTCCTGAGATTGAAGAAGTAATACAACAGGTTTGTTCTCTTGAGCTTGATGAACATATTCAACAGTTTTCAAATGACCAAGGAAGGGAGAAAGATAGTAGATCAATTTGTTCTTCATGTCATTCATTTTCTCGGTTTTTATCTCATGAAGAAACTTATGAAAATAAGATCTATGAAATTGCATGTAGTGAAATCATTCATGATGGCAATCATCCAAATTTAGAAGAAAATATTGAAGAAGAAGAGATTGTTTTAAACCATTGAATGATGCAAAAAATATTCATGATTTTTCATTTTTTGGAATTCACAAGTTCAAAAAAATTTAAAGGTCAAGATAATACTCTTGTTGAAATATATGAAGACTTATGTTTGAATATTCCTGTCATACAAGATGTGTCTATTTAAATTGAATATTTTCAAATCCATACAAATCTTTTTTTTAATAGGGATGATAGAAGGAGTGAATAGGTTGTTATTTCTTAATTTGAGAATGGTTTTGAATTTCAAAACATAGAATGAGAAGTAGTTGGAAATGAAGAATGTCATTTTCTTTTGAGTTATCAAGAAAATATAGTTTTTTATGTTCTTTAAGATTCTTTTTCCAGTTTATGATAACATCGATGGAAGCAAATTATGTGTTGTCTATGGACCATGGGATTTGGCTTCAACTAGATTTTGAGTTTCCATCCTCTTGTTTTTTGTTCCTGCAAAAGGAAAATGTGAGCATAATTCAAGTAAGTAGTCATTTGTTGGATTGGATACATTAGAGGGATCATATCACATGAGTTTATAGATATCTTCAACAGGTGTGGGTAGTTATCGTTGGAATTTAAAGCCAAGGAGAAGGCCTTGAGATTCCAATGATTTGTTGCCATATGTATTTCACTTAGTCAGTTAGTTAATTTTTTAGTGTCTATGGTTGAATCCATTTCCCAATGGTCTAATTAGGCCACTAGTTTTAACTTTTGTTATTGGAAGCTCGCTACAATACTGCGATCCCATTGGAGCTAATGTTACGGTCATTAGTTTCACTTTCAGATGTATCTTCCATGTCCTTTAATTTTCAGTTTTTGAATAAGTTGAGCCTATGACCCCATGTTTCCCTATTTCCCATTTCCCTTTATACATACCTTCATATATCATTTACATCCTATCCACTTTTCACATATTATTTACATCTTATGCACATTACACAAGCTTCCTGATTTTTAATATTAGCTGTTTTTTCTTTGCCCCCCCCCCCCGCAATCTAGACCTATCCCCGCGACACCAATACCACCTCCCCTATACCAGAACATGTACAAAGATCATGTATAACATGCAAATCCTGAATGAACCACAAGTGGCACGCCGGGTCAGGAGTAAGGGGCCCCCCCACCCCCCATTACCTAAGAGACATTATAATCCCAACAATTTAATGATTTCCTATGATTTATGGTCATGCCAAATCAAGTGGAGCACTCTAACTCATTAGTTCAAATATTCATTGTACTGCAAGAAATATAAAATGGGATACCCCAAATTGATTCCCAACTGGAAATTGATGAGATATTGAAGTCAAACTCGTTGTCGAATTTTTTTGTCGAAGCTCTATTTTAGTTACCAGTTTGAAGAACAATTTCCGACCAAATGAAGTCGAATTTAAAGAAAATGAAAGAGGTTTTTCTCAAGCACAGGTCAACGAATAATCACCATTTCCATTTTATACATAGGTTCCATTGATTGGGATATTTTATTTCATATTTAAATCCCATTTTTCGGACTACATAAATACTCTGTTTTAAGTCATTGTTTTGTAGAGTGTTGTCTGGGAAACTGGGAAATAATTTATAGAAAATGAGAGAGGGTTATCATCAAAAAACTATCATCTATAATAAACACGTTCAAGTTTTACATAGGAGTTATTTTTTGGGAGATATTGACCATTGAAAATATGTTATGTAAGCATTGCACATGCACTACATAGTCCATGCCCATACTAGTACATGGAGGCTAGAGGGAAGCCACTTGTCATGTTTCCAAGGGGTTGACATGGAGAACATGTGGCAACCAAATAATTTCCTCCATAGCCTACCACGTGCCAGTTTTAGAAGCCCAAATTTTTGGATGCTACAAAGCTTTTTGCATAATCAGAAAGTAGCTTTGTGGTTTTTACTATTTTACTTCATTCTAATCTTGTTCAAAGATATGTTGGGTTTCTATTTAGAAAATTTTTATGTTTGGTGTGGGATCCCCCAAGGGAATTTTTGTCGGTAAAATCCAATATTTTGGTCATATTTTGTAATCCAAGTGTAAATACTCCACATTCTGTGGTAGCGAAGCACATAGATGTTAAAGAGTCATAGGGTTGTCAACCCTTATTTTGGAAATGTAATGTCGGCTTTAAAATATCTACCCATGGTATGCAGACCATGGGATTGTATAAATAATATTAATCCTACAACTCCATCTCATATTAATAATAAGGTTATCAATTTATCTAGTTTCTCTTTCCCCCCCTCTATTTCTAAAGTTTTAAGCAAAGGTTTAAACTTTTCCTTGGCCCCTAAGAAGATCACTGTGGACAACATTACATGTGACATTGAATTTGGGATTCGTTGCTTACCTAATAGTGTTAAAAACACTATTAGGCAGGATTGTGGTGTGGTCTTAAGGAAAGCTAAGCCTCCCAAAAGCAACCTTAGCAGAGATGAATTTGAAGCCCTAAGATCCTTAACTCAGAACAACGATATTGTGGTTCTGAAAGCTGACAAAGGGGGGGATGATGTCATTCTTAACAAGGAAGACTACCATAGTGAGATGTTGGATCACCTTCATAATAATGGAAGCTATAAGAAGCTTCCGAAAAACCTGTTGAAGAAGATTTCCAGGAATGTGGCCCTTGCTATTAGATCCTGTGACTCAGTGAGTCCCCTGCAACATAAACTCATTAAGATCAATCCTATCACGCCTAGAATCTATGGGCTCCCTAAGATTCATAAGAAAGGAGTTCCCCTTAGGCCCATATTCAACACCTTTGGAGGTCCTACCTATCTTCTTGCTAATTTTCTTGCCTTAAAGCTTAATCCCTTAGTTGGTCGTACAAAATCCTTCGTTAAAGATTATGCTTCCTTTATTGAGGAACTCAAGGACTTTAAACTAGACTCTGGAGACATTCTTGTCAGTTTTGATGTTGTTTCCCTTTATACTTGCATCCCTATTAATGAGGCCATGGAAGTGATCAACCGTCTCATGTTTCCTGATACCGCTCGGTTAGTAGATATCTGTCTCACTTCGACCTTTTTTAGTTTTTAAGGCGAGTTCTTTGAGAAAATCTATGGAGTTTCCATGGGCTCTCCCCTTTCCCCTGTTGTTGCTAATATTTTTATGGAGGATTTTGAATCCAAGGATCTTAACTCAGCCCACCTCCTGCCTAAACTTTGGAAGAGATATGTAGATGACACTAATGTCATCTCGTCTCATGGCCAAGAGGAGTTAGATCTCTTCTTCGATCATCTCAATAGTCAATCCTCAGAAATTAACTTCACCAAGGAATAAGAAGTCGATGGTTGCCTCTATTTCCTTGATATTATTATTTCGAGGAATGGTGATGGTTCCCTCTCCCACTAAGTACTTCATAAGAAAACTCATATGGAGCAATACCTTCATGCTAGTTCCCACCATTTCCCAGCTCAGAAATTGGGGGTTCTTAGCACCCTTGCTACCTGTGCCTTAAGGATCTCTGATGAAAAGAGCTTCTAGGAGGAGAAATCCCATCTCCTTAATGTGTTTGTTGAAAATGGTTATAGTAGATACCTAGGACATAAGGCTTCCTCAAAGCTTCCAAGAATTCATTAACTAAAAAATAACTGAAGGAACGGATTTCAGGTGTCCATCCTCCATTTGTTCAGGGGACCACTGATAGAATTGTGAGGATTCTTAGGAACCATAATGTCCCCTCATCCTTTCGACCCCTTAACACCATTTGTAAGTCCCTGAAATCTGTGAAGGATCCTATCAACCCGAAGGGCATGAATGTGTTTTATATGCTTCCTTGTTCTTATGGGACCTCCTATATTGGTGAGACGGGTCATTCCATTAATAAAAGGATTAGTGAGCACACAGCTGACCTTAAGCACAGAAGAACCAAGTCTTCTGCCTTAATGGAGCACGTGGAGAAAACCAATCATCATGTATGTATTGAGGAGGCTAGTGTTATTGCTAAAGTTTCATATTTCCATCATCAAAAATTTATGGAGGCCCTTGAGATTGAAAAAAGGACAGTCAATCTCAATAGAGAGGATGGCTGGAAGATGAGTAGTTGTTGGGTCCCAGCCCTCTCCTCCTAGTCATTTTCTTCCTCCCCTCCCTAGGTTGAGCTTGATCTTGTTGTTTTTATATTCCCCTTGTTTCTTGTAGCCTTTATTCTTTAAGGTGTGGTTGTTAAGATTTGGGGTATTTTAGTAGCAATTAATTTATGCTATTAGGTTTATTCTATTAATTTTAATTAACAATAATAACTAATCTATGATAAGATGCTATTTTTACCCTTTAAGAAAATATTCTCTAATTTTAAGTATTAAAATATTTTTTTTGAGCCTTAAGTCTCTCTAATTCTTACATATTTAATAACTTTTATAAATAGTCTTTCTTTTATTTTATTATTGATTTATTTATTGTATTATTCTTTATTTATTTATTTTATTATTATTATTATTAATTATTATTAATTTTATTTTTTTTTTTATTAAAGAAGTAGAACACCAACTATATCTTATACTTTAAAAGCAACTTTATAATTAACGCTTATATTAATTTATCTTTATTATAGTGATATATAATTAATAACTAATAAATGGTCCGTTTTATTTTTAAAAAATATAACTAGTAATTACTTCTGACTTTTATAATAATATTAAGTGTTCTATATTTATATTATTTTATTCAATTATTTATAAGAGCATAGATTCATAAAATTTTCCCCTTACTTTTATATTTAGTAAAATATATAACTAATCGAATTAACGTATTTATTTAAATATAGGTTTTGCCAATAAATATAGGTTTTGCCCCTAATCTAGTCCATCTAACTGTTTCCCAATCAAATTTAGTCGTTAGAAAATATAGCTGTTGCTATTTAATATGCTAATCTAGATCTGTTTCTTCAACTTGTTCTGACGATGAACCACACTGGTTGGCTCGAAACGCATTGAGAAGTGAAATGTCATGTGATTTACGTTGAAAAATTTCTCATAAACTTGATATGGATCACAGAAGCCTCAATTCAATTATAGCTAAGCTCTAAGTAGTTAGAATAATCAGGGAATGAATGAAGAAAAGAAAGAATTGAGTCATATCTTTGGAGAAGAAGTCTAAGTTTGTGTCGTAGCATAGGTAGAGGCTCTGCACCTTAGTGCGCAGGGGCCTAGAATTCCACAGCTGAGTGTGCGGAACCATGCAACTGAGTGCGCAGGCCGGGTCGAGTTTGTAATTGCCCGAAATTGTCAATAAAAAGAAGTATTCTACAATTTTTGCGTCTTTCTTTCCTATTTATGCATCTTGTTGTGTTGGGTGTGAATTTTACTTATAATGCTTATATGATGCACAAACGTATCTAAATGTGTTGGTTAAGTGAATGCAAGTAAGGACCTTTGCTTACACGAAGCTAACTAAGATGAGTTAATAAGATAAGTAAAACACTTATACTAGTTTGGGAGATATCCCGGTTCACTGCCCTAGCAGTGCGAAAGGCCTTTAGCTGTAGGTTAGGGCTGTGTGAAGGCCAATTATTCCCTTTCGTGGAGGTACTTAAGGGTGGAACAAATGGCTAAGAAACCTGTGTGAAGGTAGCTATAGTTGGAATAAAACAAAATCACAACCATCTCAAGGGTGCAGAAATTTGGTTGCAACATCCCCCCATACTGCTTCGGGTGAGACATCTATCCACACTCCGTGGACTAATGTCGAAAGGGCCAGTAGTGTAGGGATTTATTTGGCTAACTAATGTTGAACCTGGGTCATTCCCCCTCAAGCCAACAATTTATTTTTAGAGATAAAAAACACTTTTCTGTTTTTTTTTTTAGGAAAAGGACTTTTAAAAACAACAATTTTCCTCCTTGTGAATTTGGCATTGATCATTTTTTATATTGAAGATGCATTGAATTTGGACATTATGCTATCTTATGTATATGCATATTTAAACTAGCAAATAGGAGATGAAAGTGTTGTCGATGTTTCATTGTTGTTTTTCTACAGTTTTTAGAATTTATGTGATTTTGATGAATTCATGAAATATCCTTATGTCTTGAGAGTAATCGATTACACTATGCAAGGATTCTTATGGTGTGATGTTTGGCATTATCTATTTTATTGCTCAGTCATTCTATTATCACCTTGTGTTATATGAGTATTATAATTTCATTTCACTTAGAATTCAATTAAGATGCTTTTTTCAATTCCTTTCACATTTTAGTTGCAAATGGAATGACATATACTCATGTTTGTTATCTCTTTTGTCTATCCTTTCTTTGTTGTGTAAAATAAATATTAATTTATTTTCGGAGGAAGAAATTGTTTGTTTTGTTTTAGTTTATCTCCTCTATACTACAACCTATTATTGTATCCAAAGTCATTCTTAAAATCCCTTGTAATAGATGTCAAAATAATGACTTGTTATTACCTAGTTGATCATTCATACCTTGATCATTCATATCTTCAAAATTTGCTTTTCAGAACTAGTATCTGCGAAGTTTTGTGATTTAAAGTCATTATATTTTTAAGTGAGGGGGCACCCTTTGGTTGAGGAAGACCATTCTATCAACCAAAAGAGATTGTGGTTAGCTCTGAGTTTCTCCTTCCATCTTGGAGAAAACTACGAAGTGATAACAAGGGTCTCTCTAAGCTTGAGAAGTTCGATATCAATCTGAGTTTTTGTTC
>APFE031266257.1:0-25508 GCA_000404065.3 Pinus taeda | reverse complement strand
GTAATGAGAAAAATCTTCATGTTACTCTCCTCGTCAGTCTAAAAATGTAGAAATAAAAATTATAACAACTGAAAAATAAAATGCTCAATTGGTGAGCTTATTTATGTACATTCCTACTTATGCACTAGAGCTTAATTCACTTAGGTGAGTTAAACCCTCCAATCGAGCCAGACCAACATTAGAGTACCGGGCCATATGCCTTCATGCTGCCGAAATTTAAAAATTAAAGCAGGCATGCACCATGAGAAGTATTCAAATAAAGAACCTGATACATGTTGTTGATACAACCTCTATTGCTCGCTAAAGAATAGGCTCATGTACTCAGCCACAGGGTCATGGAATGGACAAGAGATGATTGAAGCTACCTCTTTTTCATGAGCAGTCTATTGACCATATCATCTTGGCTACGGAAGCCACAAACACTGTCCAGCTCCTCAACTTTAACTTTTTCAAGAAAAACTTGTTGTGGATCTTTTACTACCCATTTTTCAATGTTCCGACCCTCTTGGAAATATGCAATGGATTCTTTAACTTCTAGACTATAAGAGTCATGGACTGGAGGGCCTCTTGATAATTCCCAGTAGGAATCTTTCTATGATAAATAATCACAGACATACATGGTCCTTCAACTTCGAGCTCTTCCTCAAAAATTTGTATGTTGGGATTCTCCTCCCAGTTGCTAGTAAACGCCCCCTTTTTTTACCCCAATGGCCACCTATTCCTCCTCTGAATAAGATGAATCAAACTTTAGAGGACGGTCTTGGTCTTGTTCTCTAAGTAAAAGATGAGCATTTCAAAATGGAACCTCTTCATTGACTTCGTTGGGGTCTTCCTCTGTATTTCCACTGAATCTAGGCAAATAGGTATTCCACTCATGATATGCACGGACATGATTGAGATAACCATCAATAGAAGAGACATCCAATGGGGCAAATTGGTTTCCCAAAAATGGAAGAGGGTCATCTCGGAAACCTCCCTATATGAGTTATTTTGGTTTCAAAACTATGGAAAGCTTTGGCTACTATAGAATTAGCATGAGTATTGGGCTACTTGAAATCCAGGATGATCAATTAGAGAAATGAATAGTGGAGTCACCACGATGTTTACCATAAAATTGACACTGGAGTCATCAAGGTGAGATATATTCAACCCACACTTCCCCTGCTCACCTAACAGGGGAAATGTAAAACTTTATCATACCCAGGGAAAAATATTATAATCCATTCCCATGAAATGATACTAGGAATACGTCATCACTTCAAATTGCACCATTAGTAGAAGTGTTGCAAGGTAGATAGAGAGCCTCCCAGATACAACCTCTCGGTTGATTGTAGACCGGTGCCTAGGACATCTTAAAGAGAAGTGTGCATGTAAGATTATGAATGGGGTTTCATGTGCACTCCAATTATCACGTAATAACAATAAGAAGGGATTGGTTCAATAGGCATTCGTTAAGGTAGATTCAAGTTAATAGATGCATCTAAATGTAGGGGGTATATTGGGGCAATCTTAGAGGGAAATGGATCCCTCTGGTGACCGACAGGCAACAATGAGAAAGCTCAATACTAAAGTTGTAGTAATGGTGGAGAGGAAGAGAGGAAGGAGAGAAATATATTCTTAAGGTTGTGGCTAGCAGAATACTCAAAAATAATGTTCCGACAAAAATATGGAAGAAAAAGGTGGTGGAGTGATAGAAACAATGAAGTACTTATTGAGGTTTCATGCCTATAACATGGGTACTTCTATCACCAAACAGTCTGAGAAAGGTTGTACTCATATAGGTACTACAAGATAATCTAATAACACAAGTAAATCTGTAGTTACTATAGGTACTGTAAGATATTGAACAACACAAGTAAGTCTATAATACACATAGGCATTATTCTCTATTTAGGAGCGAGGGTAGATCCATTAATCAGGGAGAAATCAACAATCTCATTACACTATTTCAGAGAAGGAGAAAGAACTTATGAAATGAGGTTAGAGGAGGGAAAACATATTGTGCATTGATCATCCTTGGAATAACTAGAGAGTTTCATTCATCTAATATGAGTGCAACATAACAGTCCTTAACATCCAGCACAACATCAGTCAAGTCCCTCATGAATAAGCAAATAGAACCAAAATGGCATCTCAGAATTCAAATCGTTTGGGTGAGAAATTCCAGAACCAACCAACCTTTGTTAAAGTGTTTCTTCTCCCTTTTTATAAGAAGCAAAGGTGATGGAATTACTATTTATGAAATATCTGAGCTTGAGCTCAAACTGTCTACTAGACTAGCTGTCGCAGCCCATGTAAGGCATTGTTGCCCAAAATGATTAAAATTGAGATTTGATCCCTTCTTGGAAATAAATTCTAATTGCATAACTAATGGAAGAAGGGGGAAAAATGAAAGATGAAGGAGGATGTGTCCCCTTGAGGTTCCAGTGGAGGCCCATGATCAAGACACGTCCCTGCTGTGATGCATTCCAATGCTCCTTGGCCGACTTCTATCAATTTTGCCTTTACTGCATGAACAACCAGTTCCTTGGAATGGACAATGGGCCACTACATGTGGATGCGTTGTCGTTCCTTTGATGTGTAGAGGAGTGAGGCTTCATGCTGAGTCATTAAGCTTTCGTGAGCCTCCCATATTGGTTTAATGTTGCCCATACTCTAGTTAATATCACAGTTGTTGTCCCATCCACCTTAAGATCTCTGCAAAACCCCTTTTGACACTATAATGCACTTGGAGATGTGTTTATGATGTAACCAGAAGTCCTTCAGATGTGGGCCTCTATTGCGGAAATATCATGAAACAAGAATGCTTAGATTTCCCCTTATGCCCCCTTTCGTATAGTCCCCCTCTCCTCTATTTTCTTCATATAACCAAGGGTTGAGACTTGGGGCTTAACCTTCGGGTGCTAGAGCCTTTGAAAACGTTTGTGGGAGCATTTTTCCTTTGTTACATGAAATCCCACATATCAGCACTTCACAGTGTTCTACCTTTCAATTTTCCCCAAGACACCCATGATCGTCGATCTGCAGGATAGAGTGACGAAGCTGACATCCCTATAGCTCAATTATATAAAATATCACATCGATGGAGTTCCCACATATCACAATTGTGGGCCACGAAGGAACTTTGGGAGAAGAATAATTTTGTTGTGTGCGATCATTGATTGACGATTTGCAGGGGGTGACATCATCATTGCCATGTGTCACCCTCTGAGTGGTGACATGTGTCACCTAGAAATAACCTTATAGGACCCCTAAAAATGTTGAATCTGCGTGCAACGTGTCACCCATACTACCATATCACTACCATACTACCATGTCATTGATGATGTCAGTTGTCATGTCATATGTAGGGGCTAATGGGATTGTACCATGTGCCCCCTTAGAGGAGAGAAAAAGGGGGTCGCTTTCCTTGGTTTTTCTTTGAATTCATTTGTTTAATGAACTCGGCCCTCCCAGGCACTACATCATCGATATTACCCTGCAATTTCTTAAGGATGGCCCACAAGTATTGTAGGGGCCATTTGGGACTGTGGGATACCAGGCCGCGGGACTATGGGATCATGAGATTGTGGGACTGTAGGACTTGTGGGATGTGGGATGTGTGACTTGCGAGATGTAGGAGTTTGACAAGGCTAATATGTGGGATTCACTGTGCCCTGGGTCCCCGACCTCTGATAAACCAAACTACCACGTGGAGTAGAGAGAAAAGGCCCACCCATCCCTATCTTTACATGCATTTCATTTGTAAAATTAAGTGAGCCCCTCCCCCGCTATTAAATTTATTAGTGATTTCCCCCTGCAATTCCTTAAGAATGGCCCATTGGTATTGTGAGGGCCATGCGAGACTGCGGGATGCGGGATTTACCCACCACCGATTGTCGATAAGCCTATGAACTTCCAGGGCCTACTAATCTGTCTGATAAACCAATGTACAGGACTATGATGATGTGGGATGTAGGATTACAGGGTTCCCAATATGCTTGAATTTCTATGCTTGTGGTCATCTGATAAGCTCTTTTCCTTCATTTCAGTGCAACAAAACTCTTGATCTTCAACATGCCATATCTTCTAATCCAGAAATCAATTTTGGGACTTCTATATATCATGGGAAATAAATTTTTCGGAACTATTCAATGAAGTGTAATTAATTCTACTTTGAGAGCTTCAGTGGCTGGGTAGATTGCTTCAAACTTCACTTATTTTCTTCACTATGGGCAACTAATAACTTTATAAAGTATTGAGTGACAAAAATGTTCACTAATTATTTACAAACTTATGTATGGGCTTATGTAAGATTGGTAAAAGGGAGGATATACGAACGACTTCCAAGAACACCATATAGAAGGATGTAATGTTCTTCCCAAAATATGGCATGAAGGCAAAATGTGGTGAAGCAAATCCAGATGGAAAATCTGATAAATCACTTTCTGATAAGTTGAGGATATGACTGACTCATGAACAAAATTTGTGGATGATATATGAAGGTCTGAAAGGATGAAGGCTCCTTATCGTAGAATAAATTCATGACATCGAAGGAAGGAGATATTCATGCAGCTGAGCATTGTAGGATCCCCACATAAGGAGATGTTATAGGTCCCTAGTTAAGAGGGAGCCAGAGAAGAAGTTTCTTACTTGGAAGAAATTAAAAAATTTCTAATCCAAAAGCTTAGGTACATTCCCCTATGATTCGGATGAGTACATTAAAGGAATAAAACCTCCTAGTATAAGAAGTAGTGATAGACATGAGGTTCTATGCTTAACCTTAGATGACAGAATGGAGGATTGTGTAATAATTTGGCATCTGATCCTCTTGTGGGATGAGATAAGGAATCCCATGGAAGAGTAGTCATGGGGCACCATATTGTTTTAGGGACTGGGGAGTCCAAGAAAATAATAGTCCTCATGGAGAATATCCTAAGAGAACCCGGGTGGGGTATGTTTTGAGAGAGACAATGATGAGGATGTTTATAAATCATTTGTATCGCAAGCATTTTTTTCTAATATTATGGAAATATAGAGCTATTATTCAAGGTCTTCGTCTATAAATATTGGTTGGTATGATGTTATAAAAATGAGTTACAAATACAAATTCTTCTTATGAGAGATTCTTCATATTGAGAAAGTCCAAGGTAACATTATGAATACCTCCCTGGTTAAGAGGAAGTGTTGAAGAAGTGTAACTAGGTTTGGTCTTCATAATGACATGTAATTATTATTTTATGTAAAGAGATGTAAAGAAGAAAAAGAAGAAATTATTATATTGACTTGCTTCATGGGTTTCATGAGCAAGGGATTTTGTTTTTGAGTCAAGACTGTCATTGACAGTCTTTAGGGTTTATTCATCTAGTCATAAAAGATTCAATGTCATGTAAATGAAGTCCTGTTATAGTTGGAAAAAATTCAACATTTTCTATGTAAAGTATCCTCCAAGAACTTGTCACCAAACCCCCTCAAGTCGACCTACAAACTATGAGTAAGCTGCAAGATGATGTCAGACTAAAATCCAGTTGTGAAGTTGACCTAAAGGGTAGTAAAGAAGGGTATATATAGCCCTACTAGACCTCATTTGGAGATACAAAATTCATACAAGCATTCATTGGAAAAGTGTGAAGTAGAAGGCAAAAGAAAGAGGAATAAAAGGAGGATGAAGAAGAAGTAGCAAAATGGTAGGACAAAGATTCTCCTGGGTGAATATCTACTAGGTAAAATGAAGATTCCTTTGGGAAGAGTGAAGTCTAGGTAGCAGGATCTTCTGAGAAGTGCGAAGTCTTGGCACCATAATCTTCTCAACAATGAGAATTATTGGTGACAACTTATTTTGGGAAGTATGAAGTTTGGGCAGTAGATTATTCTAGGGAAGTAAGAGAGAAACTCTACTAACTCATCAAGATAGAGGATGAGGTTCTATCTGGAAGAACTAGAGACTGAGATTCTCTAGGGAATTAGTTGAGGTGTGGTACAATGAGATAGAGACCAAGTTTCTCTAGGAGTAAATACAAAGAAAGGGAGAAGCAGATCAAGGTGGATGACAAGTTTCTTGGAAGGATACTATAGTCAAGGGTTCAGTGTAATGGTCTTGGTACTTATCAATTGAAGTTCTAGAAGAAGAATTTTATCGGGTTTTCCTCTCAAGAGGTGACAGGTTTTGGCCCTATATGGAGAAGCCTATATTTTGTGTCACTTGTCTTTATTTTGATAATTGTCTGCATGAAAAATAACACTCTAATAAGCTAACAAATTGAAATATCCTAAGAAAAAGAAGAACAATAATATCACAAGCAATTATCAAGCAGAGAAATTATTAACGTTGAGTGCCCTAGATTTCTCAACACACCCAAGTAGTTAAAGGCTCTCCCATGCTAACATCAAGGGAGCATCCATGGGTTTGACTACAGTTGGCCATCATATGAACTTTCTAAAGATTTCTGAGCTCTGAATCAAGATGTCTCTGACATATGATGCCACTATAATGTGATTTTTGAAATTATTGGGTTAAATTGTTGATCACATAAAAAATGATGTATTCTACATGAAATCATATTGTCACCTGGAAGATGTCAGTTCCATAGATTAGTTGCAGATAACAACATAGTCTGGAAGCAGGAATGACTTGAATCTTTCTGATAACATGAACATGAAAAATGAACTTGTGATTTCAGGTGACTACAATATACATATAGATATGTCACTATGTTTATTCTACAAAAGTTTGGCATGATTTTTCTTATTGATATAGACGAGAAGTCTTCAGTGTTGTGTCATTATACTTGACAACAACATGGAATTTTGAATTGATGATTGAGATATGTTTTTACTATACATCTCTCTACGATAGCAAATTTGGATTTGACTTGATGACTGTGATCTAATTTGATGATTGTTGATTTGCCCTGATGTATATGATATGTGGGCATAATGGCTTATGTGAGTATTCAGAAAAGAGATTTTGTATTGGCCTCCTAATTTCTATTACAATGGTTGAGGTTTCGATAGTTGTGACTCAACATTAAAATGTAACCTTCATGACTCATCCTTGGTGTATGCATTTGCACGTAGTGACAAAAATGACATGTATTATGATTATGAGAATGATTTTATCAAGTTTGGATTGATAATTCATGGTTAATGACAACATGTTGGCATAATAAATGAAGTCACGACTTGATATGGGATCTCCCTGTCTCTTATTTGAAAGTATTGATTCTGTGATGTTGATGACTTTGATAATGGTTGTGGTGATCTGACCTCTAAACTTTGATATGATGACTCTGTTGATGTGATGGTAAAACATTCATTTATGTAATTTTGGCTTAGAAAGGAATTATGCTTAGATAATTTAATGAAGAAATATCCCTAATCTAGATATTTCTATATTTGACAGTTATATGATGAAGTCAAGATGATGAGTTCCAGGGTATGGATTTGGTTATGGTTTTGGTTTTACATCCTGATGGTATAATATTGATAGGTGATGAGCCTTTGATGATATAAATTAGAGGGAGATAGCTTATAAAACTATATATGATGCATCACGATATAATGAATTGATTTCTGGAATTTCGAAAACAAATTCTATATTGCAAAGCTATTGGAAAATGTTTTTGAATAATGGAAATACAAATCCCTGGTTACTCTGATTTGAAGTTCAAAGATGTTGTTGAACTTGACATGACATTCAAATGTTGATTGAATCATTAATGTTTCATTTTGAACAACCATCTATACATATATGATGTGCATAGAACCTAAATAAATTCATGAGTGAGTTGCTTCATTCACATAGAGTTTTCACTGAGCGTCCCTTGAAATATCTACATGAGATATTATGTTTTTGAGGTTGAGATAGTTATCCTATGATATGTAACTACAAGGATGTATTATTGTTGATAAACATTATTTGTAAGAACATTTTGATGTTTCTTTAGTATGATATCTACCATGATACATTGGACGAGAGGTCCATAGTAAGATTGAGGATGAGTACGATGTTGCTAGCATGGCTCGACATGAGGAAGGATGAAGAAGATCGTTAGAGAGTTGTCTGAGAATGATCTGGATATGATATGGATACATTGTGATGACATAGAGTGATATTTTATAGGCAGAAAGTCCCATATTTATAGTTGGGACTGAGGTACTCTCACATATTGAGTCAGTGAAGAAGTTCCAAACAAGCTCAGGCATATGGTTGGAACCTCCTTGAGAGGGAGGATGATTATGGTATCCTTTTGTGATTTATATGATTATTTATTTTCTGACAAGATATTTCATTCGATATCATGTATGAATAGGAAACAACTTCTATTGAGACAAGATTATACCAGATTTGAGTATGATGAGAGAAGCATTGATCGAGGTCACTAAACCAACTCTTCCTCCTTGTTTGAGATTCGTGGGTGAGGAATTGAGATACAGGGCTCCTCGGGTTGAGGGAACTCTGGAAAATAGGGTATGATCCATATCTATTACCCATAGGGTTGAATATGTTTCTCCCCTATCTTCATAGGTTTTGAGAATGTTTCTGTCTTGTTTGGTATTTGCAAAGTATACCCCAGTTGGAATCATATCCACAATATGGGCTTGTCGGGAATACCACTCCTCGTTTGGACAACGAGTTGAGAGTGTACATGTGGTGTAAAACCAAGGTAGATTATGATGTTAGTGTTCTACCAGAGGACTATTTAGTGTCATCAATGGGAAGATCAATAGGAAATAGGATGGGTTGAAATAACCCTATGATTCCAGGTTGAGTCTGATTTTCCTGATGAGATCCAAGGGTTGAGATGTGCTCCCATGTGTGTTTGGATATCATGTTTCTCAATATGGGGTTTTAGATGTATATCTCCCCAATGATATTCTGGGTCAAGACGTTCTCCACGATGTGGTTATAGGTTAAGATGTTATCCTTTCTGATATGTTGTTCGATGACAATTAATGATGATATCCCAGGTATTAGCTCACTGTAAGAGATTCCAGGTAGCAACTTGATGGATAGAGGGTGGTAGCTTAAGCTCCCCTCGAGTAACAAATTCTTCTTCTTCTGGATTCGAGAATGTCTAGCATATGAGGAGGGATAATCAAGAGAAATAGGAATAAGAAAGGGATATATCAATATGTACATTGATGATATGTGAAGATGAGATACTTGAGGTGGTTATTGCGTGATGACTACATGACATAGATGATCAAGGATGATATCTAATGACACTTAAAGACACAAGAATGACATATTGATCGATGAACAGATATTGGCAGGTGTAATTCTTCCTTGTTGAGAGGGAGTGTTAATTTTTGTAGGTACAGTAAAATTCCAATTTTTGAGAGGACCAAAATCAACCTAAATATCACCTTATTTGGACAAGAAAAAGTTTATTTTTGAATTTATTTAGTCACTCATGTAGATTGTGTTAGGTCAACCCTAACCACATGTTAAATTGGATAGGTTAGCCTCAACCCCAATTGGACCCTCAAGAAATCCTATAAATAGAAGAGATGAGAAACTCATTTGGACACATTGATCAAGCCATACTCTCTTCTCTTATTATCTTAGTTCGCACAAGTCTGTCGAAGGAACATTTGCACAAGGGTATGAAATATTAGGGGTGAAGCTCACACTGATTGAAGGTTTTGTTACTCAGACACTAGCACATGATGATCAAGAGAGCACCTATAAATACCTAGACACTGGCACAAAAGCCTATGGGAGCATCCATGGTTTGAGAGATAGTTTGAGCCATATTGGTCCCCAGACACATGCACAGTATGGTATTGAGAGCTTCCAGGTTACCATAGATGCTCACAGAGTAGCCTTATGAAAGCACCCATGGTTTGAGGAATATATGGGTATGGCTGACCCCAGACAATGTCATCTAGTTCACTTGGGAGCATCCAGATATTCTCCTGAAAGAGTCTTCTAGTACTGCAGAGAGTGACCAGGATGGCTATAGATGCTTGCACAAATCCTCTTCCCTACATCCGAGACTAAGAGATGAGATTTTCAGTATTGTAAATATTTCACCCAGTCACAACATTATTCAACAGTATCTAGCAGTTGATTACAATTAGTGACAACACATTACAACCATCAAAATAAGGGTTTTGATTATAAGCATGATTAGATCTGTTCCATGGATATCATAGTCGTTATGTTGTGTAGATAAAGTTATGGACCATTGTACTCTGTTTTGTTGAATCATTTGATGACAAGCTAAGAAGAAGAATGTTTTCAAGGGTTTTCCCCATAGTGGGTTTTTCCTTGGTCTCAAACCAATGTTGGTGTCTCTATGTGTGTGCATGTTTTTATTCTATTGTTCCTTTATGTCGTGCTACATTAAAGATGATGATTATTTTCTTTATATATAATTTCATATGTTGATGAATAATGATGTAGATCTAAATAATTTAATGATGATATGGGGTGAACTTAATACATTAATGAAGAAATGCAATTATCAAAGCAAAGAACAATGTATCCCTGTGTAAAAATAACGAGTGAAAGAACTTGATTTTGGACAAGTCTTTATTATTTCTCTTTTCACTTGATTCAACCTTACATTGGGACGTGGCCTTCATTCCTTCAATGACTAGAGAAAACTCCTCTTTCTCTTCTTTGGATGAGGTTCCATCTTTGGTATTCCATCTTATTTCCTACTATACCAAATCAGATCATAGGCATTCCCAATTTTGTAGTTTCTCCTTCCCATTCACTGAATCTTGGTAATTGTGTCATATCATCTGCAATAGTAACACAAATTTGACCAAGCTCATCATGACATTGTGTGAATGTTGTCAAGTACTATGAAATCATCTTTTTCTTCTTCATCTTGATATTTCAAAGTTTATCATTGAGTTCCAGCTTCCTGTGGTCACTACTATTGTGGAACAAATCGGTTAATGCTTGCCACATTACATACATAGTCTCTTTCTTGTGGAGATTTGAGAAATATGGTCTCATACTCCCTCCAATATGATTATCCTTCCCTTGGCTACACACTTCTTCCGTTCTACGAGATCTTAAGCATTAGTTTCTACTAGTTTCAAGATATCAATATCAATGATTTCCTTCAATCCATTATCTTCGAGAACTGCCTCCATATAGTCCTTCCAAGTAACATAATTTGAGATTCCCTCAAGGGCATACTCGAGTCTTAGCGCATAGAAAGGTATCCTTATAGCTCCAAATAATTAGTCCTACAATTCCAATCCTCCTACAATTACAACTTCAAAATATTTTCTCTACTATGAATCCTACTCTGATACCATGTAGAAATCAATGCGTAGATTCAAAATTGCTCATGAAATTTACTAAATCACAAGACTCCAAGCTACTCTACTGATATGCATAAGCTAATCCACCCTCTAGAACACAAATCATAAACTTGCAAAAGGAAAGATCACACATGAACATATATTTATCTAGGGGAAACAAACTACTCAAAACCCCTTCCTATCTATATTGCATTAATCAAAGAATAGAGATGAATTACATATGCTTTCTCAAGCCCATGCACAACTTGCAAGTGTATAGTCTATCCCTCTACCTCACTAAGTGACTATAGCTAACACTTAGCTAATTTTCAATCCTTCCAAGCTCCTATTTACTTGTGTTGTTCCTTGAGGAAATTGTCCCCTATTATTTAGGAAATTCTATCTATTGAATTGCGAATTCCTCTAGGTCTTTCCACTGACTGCATGCACCACATGTACAGATGGGAATATTCTACAACTGATAGTAAACTACCTTGGAATCTCCATCTCAACTGGGTAACTTGAATTCTCTGTATGCATCATTTACTTTGGGCTAATTGATTAGTTAATTGGTAGACCAATGAGTGTGGTCGAAGTTCCACTTCCACAACTTGACCTCCACTAGTTCTTTTGACCACTAGAACTAGTTTAACTGAAAATAATTCAATTTAATTGAAATAGATTGCTACAAATTAGAAATCAATCATACTGAACTAAATTGAATCTTACACAACTCGAATTAGTTGAGTTAACTGAGTGAGAATTTCCATGGCACCTCAGTTAACTACCTCCAAGATTTGTGCTAGAATGGAAATTCATCTTTTCTCTAGTTTGGCCAAGGAAAAGTCAAATTGAGAATTTCTTGGTGCATTTTTCAATAATTCATATTAACATGACTATGGTTTCATTAAACAATCCTAATTCCTTCATTTTGTAAACAATTATTCTTTTCAAAAAAACAGAAAATTTTAATAACATAAAAAGTGAAAAAAAGAATATATTTAAAATATGATAGTTGAACATCGAATGTATGTATTTCATAACACCATAACTCTTTCCCCCAACCTCTTGAATTTCGACTATAATGGGCTCAGGCCCCATAGTCAAACAAAATAAAACAATGTTTTTCATACCAGATGTCCCAACTAGGAACTCTCGTCTTACCCTGTCTACACATCACGTCAAGGTCGAGGTTATCACTGGAAGAAAATTCAGTTTAAAACCATATCGACATCCAATCACCAAAATGGCTTTAGTTGTGACTATGAATAAAATATTATATTTATTGGTTTGCATGCCAACCATAATTTCTCTTAGATTTATTTACTTTCTTTTTAACTCACTCCCATATTGTGATCCCTTATTTTTCAATAAAACCTTCCCTGAAATCTGATCAATCAACCTTACCTCCATTTTGACTTGGAGGTAATTCAAATGGCTCATCACTTTAATGAAAATTTAACACATTTCATTCAGATTTATTGTTTCTCACCCCAAGGGCTTAAATTTTTTTTTGCAAGTTTCATGCTTTCTCCTTTCGATTTTTCAATATGTTATTCACAACCTGCTTACACTACCTGTCTAAACTTTGATTTTCAATCTTGCATCTCATGTTACATATTAAAAAAGTTTAATTCTTTATGTTCACTGATTTTATACATCATGTAAATTTCAATACTAAATAATTTTAAATGCTAACAATCAACCTTATATATATATTTCAAGCACTTAAATACAAAAAGGACCATCATTTGCGTAGTTTCATATAAGAAATAACAAAAGACTCTATACAATCCATATATACATAACAAAAATTCACATTGAAGTGGATTGTTGGATCTACAAAATGGTAGATCAACACAAGTAATATCCAACTAAAATATGAAAAATTGACATGACTATGTTTTCACTACTTTTTATTATAATGATCTTTAAAATATCTATGCAAATAATAAATAAACATGACATCTGCAACAATTTTTACAAAAAAAATTCTTGAATCCTGAAAGAATAAATCACGATATCCGCAGGTAGTTGTGGTATGCTAGTAACAAAATCTATATTTGGAAAAGTGAGAAAAATTTTGCATTTTCAATAAAATCATTGAATCCTTCAATTGATTACACATGGAACCTAGATTTTTCTAAGAGGGAGACACCATCACAAATTTCCAATGTGAATAATCCATTCACTAAATCATATAACTTTATTTGCACTTCTGTACAAGTGAACATAAGTACTTTTCCTTCAACTAGATGAAACGGTACGTAGCATGGGCATTTAATATCTATACCCATTGAGATAGTATGAAGAAATCTCCATCTAAACCCCGAGTCCTCTTCAAAATATTCTGAGCTTTGTTCATTTGAATCTTGGCCAAATTCAAAATTTTCCATCTCTTCATGCAACCAAACAAATGTAGAACTGTTGTTTACAAGACAATCTACTTGCTTCCATACAATCCTAATGACATACATCTCATGTTAGCAATAGGAACAAATGAAAAACCCCACTCGTTTCTTATAAGATCCAACCAATAGATGTCTAACCATGCAAATGGTAATCATCATAGTATTTGTCTAAATATAACCATAAAAAAATTTGTTTGTGAAAGATAAACTACTTTTGGGGCATTACACCACCAAAAGGAGGTTTTTTCCTTCTCCAAACCATATCTACACGTGCAAATAGAAAGATGTGATGCTAACTTTTGCAGACATGTTTCAGCATAACCCAATAATATTTCCGTGGAATACATTTATCCAGCAAAAGGGAGAGTCCCCACTCTCCAATATTAAGAGGTTCAAGATTTCTAAAGGTATTTGTAGAAGGGTTTACTATGAAATAATTCATAGAATGCAAATAAATTACAGAAGCAATGAACACAGTCATCGATCCAACTGTATATTAAATTTTCTATCAAGAGTGAAGAAAAGGAAAAATCAACAGAGATATTTATATTTTATTATTAATATAAGATCCAAAAAATAAGTTGTCCTCGATACCATCTAGCAAACAAATAAATCCAAATTCTCTATCCATATCAATTGCAAGTAGTGAGTAAAATCAAGGTTTCTAACATAATACTCCATTCTTTACAAACCAACTAAAATTTTATTAGAAATGATGAAGGAAGCCAATGAAATATAAGCTCAACAATATCAAATTGCATAAACTTCCAAATACTTAGATCCATGAGAAAATCAACAACATTCTTGAAACTAAACCAAATATTTCATGTTACATTACAAATGATAAAATCCTTAAAAAATACTTATCTTTTTAAACATGAAAATGATCATATCGAATATGATAAATATATATTTCATAAACACTTCTTGCAAAAAAAAGCATTTTTTTAAAAATAATATTATTTTAACACAATTTCAAAATAGAAATGAATTCTCTTTTTTTTTTTTTTTTTTTTTTTTTTTTTTTTTTTTTTTTTCTGGGCAAAGACTAAACTATTTATATTAAAGAAACTGAAAAAATATTTACAAGAGGATTTAACCTCTGAGAGTGAGTGAGCAACTCTCTTTCAAAACTTTTCACAAAAATGCTTGTTCCGCTAATTGTAAGGAACATTGTACAATATGCTATTAGGAGGAATAAGCTTCAGAGCATAGGAAAGAGTTCTTACAGGCCTGGAAGCCTACAAAACTGCAAGACATTGACAAAAATACAAAAATTGTGGGCTTGTTATTCTGGAATTGTCGCCAGCCTCGGTACGCTGCACGATCATAGCCACACAGGTGTGACCGGTTCCAAAATGCCAATTCATGAACACGCATAAACAGAAAAGAGAAGATACTTTACCACCAGAACAAGAGCCAGAGACCTTACCCTCAATAAAGAGCTGACTACTTGAGATTTTTTGAACATTGCCTAGTTTCCTTGTCCAGATCTCGCTCCCAGGTGACCTCCACCCCATCTTGGACATCTTCAGGCTTCATTCCTGGTGGCAGTTTGAGGTAAAGGATGGTTGCAAAGGAGTTATCAGGCTCCTTGTCCATGGCTTGCTTCTGGGGTGAAGCCTGCCTGGTGATGTCCATCGCTTGTGGAGCCTCAGTATTTTGTTGAGCAATGTCCATGTTATCCTTGTCCTTCATGCTTCCTATCTCCTGTAGCACCTCTGCCTGCTCCTCTGAGTGACCAAAAGTGTTGTCATCTTCAAGCTTGCTCTGAGACGAAGGAATGTAAGAGTTGTCTTCCATCCCCCTCCTCTGCGAGGAGTTGTCTGAGGGAGAAGGCGTCTGTTCCTCGATGTCCTCCTTCAAGCTTCCCTCCTCCTCGTCTTCTTCAGAGAAAATGACCGTAACAAGAGCCAAGACGAGAAGTTTTTTAGTCCTACGTCTGAACTAAAATCTTGCCGACTGCACAATGTTGCTGATAGAGTAGCCTGAGTCTTCCGATCTGTTTGAAGGAGGTGATGCACAAGCAAGGGGTGAAATGCGTCGTGGGCTTTGACTGCCCCTGCCTCCTGAGCCTCCCATCTGCCCATAGTTGCATCCATGGCGAGGAGTAGCACGTAGACGAGGAGCCATGGAATGTAAAGAATGCTCTGTCTCCCCCTGAAGATTATGTAACTCTGCAATTGCTCCGCTGGCCACCTCTAATTTGAAGAATCCAGATTCGTTCGCAGGGGAGGCTTCACTTCCGCTATGCTGCACCGCTACAGAACGAATCCCTTGCACAATCCCCACCTCTACATCCCGAGAGTGCCATAAACCAGAAGCCGATGCTGTGCAGAACTGAACCATGAGGTAACGCCTGCGCCTCCTTTCTCCTTCCTTACCTGGCCATCCCCTCCTTCCGCCTTAGAGCTCAAATTCTCCTCCTGCGCACAACCATGGACAATGGAAAATGTTCTGGTTGCCATCCTGTAAATTCGTCCGTAATGTTCTTGGGACAGAGGCCGAATTGAATAGCACTGAATGCTATTCATAACAACCCACTTGAACTCCCTCTCGATCTGCCTGTGCACCTACCCACTGTCCTCTCGGCGTGGCGTGCACATGGCTCAGCTTAAATGCATGTTAACACCCGCATCCGGGTAAACAGAAATGAATTCTTAAAAAAAATCATTTTTTCTTTTAAAACATTATTTTAACTAACTTGTATGCAATACTATCTCGACTTCTGACTACCCGACTGAATTCAACTCTGACTACAAATACAACATTATTTTATCTACTTTCATGTCAACAATCACTTTCTCTTAGTTTCCTTTCCTTCAACCTTTCCACTCCTAACATCCACCCTACACATATTGTTGTTGGTTGGGGCAGGGTCACCCCTGCAATTAATGTGTATACAGTACCATCCCGACTTCTAAATACCCGTCTCACTTCACCTTTGACTATGATTAAAATATTATTTTTATCAATTACCGTGCAAGCAATCACTTTCTTTACTTCACTTTTTTATTATTAAATGAATCATAAATTGCAATTGCTTATATTTCGATTAAACCTTCCCTGACATTTGATCATCCGACCTCACCTTCATGCAAATATATTATTGTTGGTTCATAGCCTTTTAACAAAATTTACCTACTTTTCTCCTTTGAACTTCGTACTTTGTAATCTCTTCTTCACATCATTTTTACACTACATCTTTGAATTTTTTTCCGATTACAAAGAAAGAACTTCAATTTCACTTTGTTGCTTATAATTTCTGCTTAACATGCAATCTCCTAAAAAACTGGGTTACCAATTTCTATATTTATTTAACAAACCTTAATTTATTTTTTTCTTTTTTCTAGTACATTAGATGTGAAAAAACCTAAAGCTTCAAAAAAATTCACATCAAATTCTATATCAAAACATACAACTTTGCGTTCTTTTACTCAATAGCAGAAAAATTGCTCCAAATTCTATCTGAAGATCTAGTGGAAATTATGTTGGGTTGTGTTATATTCTTTCCATGACTAGATACCCTGGTTAACTTGGGGATCAGAGTGTTGAAAATAGCAACAAGAAATGCTAAATATAGAAGTGCTAAAAATAGCACTACAATAAATATAATTTCGGGATACCTTCCTATTTTAGTTATTCCATGAACTAAAATAGAGAAGTAAAATTCAAATTTGATCTTAGTAGCTATTTGTATAATAATTAATTAATTCATCTTGAGTTAATTAGTTGTATAAAATCAAACATGAAGTCTATGTGAGGAAATGCAACAATTATCCGATTAATTGAAGAATTTATCCCTCAGTTAAAGAGAAAAGGATGAGTTGTCATTTCAGTTGTAATTAGTTAGCTTAGTTAACTGAGTTAAGTCCATTTAGATTAGTTCAAATAGTTTGTTTAACTAATTGTGAGTTCAGTTAGTTATTGTATGCAAGCATGTAACTGTTGCACTTCAGATAACTAAATATTATGTCATAAATAACTCATGCATGTCATTGAAACAAAGACCCATTTGAGATCATATGGAGGGACAATGTTCTATCAGTTGTAGGAATATTCCATTATGAATATCTCTTGCATGTAGAATGAATTCATTCCTTAGATACTGTGTAGTTACTTCTACAGTTTAGTGAGTGTTTGATGAGGTCAATTCACATAGGTGGCATCAATGGACCCCAAGGGAAACTGCGCAAGGAAATAGGAGCCTTGGATGGCTGAGGGAAGGCATATCTTGTGTCTATTCATTCTGTCAGTTGTATTGTTTGATTCTAGAGAGAGCAAGATAGCTTGTGAGCTAATTATTTGTGTAATCTAAACATATTTCCACTTGTAAGATAATACAAAGATTAGGTTTTAGGTTGAGGCTTTCCCCAAATTATTATTCTGTGTTCATATGTGATTGATTTCTCTTCATCTATTATATGTGTTTTATTTGATCTTGTTCTTATTCAATTAAGCTTCCACAGGTTCGTTGTAGAAGTAGATCTTGTATTTTTCTTTAGTATATTACATAATATGTTGATCTACAATGAAAATTTCTACATGGTGTCAGAGCAAAGGTGATCAAAGTGAAGAACAATATACAATAAGGGAGAAGTTCGAAGTTTGAGGTTCCTGATTACAGAAATAGAGTTCTTATCACATCTCAATTCCACCAATGGTGTTGAATGGTTCAAGACTTGAGTATGCCCTTGATGGAAGCTCGAATTATATAGCTTGGAAGGATCGCATGGAAGTAGTATTAGAGGATAACAATCTAAAGGACTTCATTGATCAAGAAGTCCCCAAGTCCACAGTAACTAATGCTACAAAATTGGCGGAACGGAAGAAATGTGTGGCTAGAGAAAGGAGAATCCTTCTGGTGGGAGTTCAAGACCACATAGTCTCGAATTTCCATGGGAAGGAGACACAATTTTCAATGTGGAAAACGTTGAAAGATCTATAGCAAATCATTAGCGATCAAAGGAAGCTGGCACTAAAAGAAAAACTTTAGAAAATCAAGTGTGAAAAGGGAAACACGATCTCTACATATTTGAACAAGCTCACCACCAACAAGGATGAGCTTGGAAGTGTAGGGATCACGATAGTTGAAGATGACATGGTGAGTCTTGCACTCCTTAGTCTTCCTAAGAACTGGCATAGCTACCAAGACTCGATTAATGGAAGAGAAAAAATGCCAGAACGGGAACGACCTTGGTCATATATGATATAGGAGGAGAATAGAAGAAGCACTAGAGATGGATCCCCATCAAAGCAAGATGATGAGGAAAATGTAGCCTTAGTGAGTAGGGCGAGAAAAGGAAAAGGGAAGGCATCTCGTCCCAAATCCAGTTCTTCCCATGGCAGAAACAAGTTTGACAAATCAAAAGTGTGATGCTTTCATTGTCATGAAATGGGCCATTATGCTATTAATTGTCCACGGAAGAAATCCAAGAAGGGATCCTCAAAGGGATCTAATGGTGAGGCACTGGCCTCACAATTTGAGTTGGATTTCTCTCTTATCGCATGCTTGGTTTCATCCATGTTGGGATGTGTGTGGTACCTAGATAGTGGAGCTTCATTCCACATGTCAAGTGACAAGAATCTCTTCAGTACCTTGGAGGAGAAGGATCTCTAGATGCGGATTGACATGGGCGATGATGGAAAGTACTGTGTTTCAGGTGAAGGTACAGTTGTGTTTAAAATGGAGCATGGAGCTCCCCTCACCCTGACTAGTGTAAAGTATGTACCAAGTCTGAAGAAAATAATCTTGTGTCCATTCCTATGCTAGAAGATAAAGGCTGTGATGTAGTATTTAGCAAAGGAAAGGTATTCTTGAGGCATATTAGCACTGGAAAAACCGAGCGAATTAGGATTCAAGTAAAGAATTTCTACAAGCTGGAGGTAGACGATTGTGCTGCATTGAGTTCCAAAGCTGAGATGGTGGATAACCAAGATGTTGGCAAGCTATGGAATATAATATTGGGCCACTTACACCATGGAGCCCTGAAGATCATGCAGTAGATTTCTACCGGACTTCCCAAGGGAAAATTAGAGTAGGCGAATACATGCAAAGGTTGTACCTTGAATAATTATATGAAATATTCCTTTCTGGAATGAGACAGTAGAGCTAGAGCAATCCTGGAGCAAATTCATTCAGATGCTTGTGGACCTTGCTCTATAGCCTCCACTACTAAACACAGGTACTATGTTACTTTTATTGATGATTTTTCTCATAGATTTTGGATCTACTTTATGCAAAAGAAGGATTAGACCTTCTTGAGGTTTTGTGAGTTTAAAGCCTTGGCAGAGAAAGAATCTGGAAAGAAAATAAAAGCCTTGCGTAGTGACAATGCTGGAGATTATGTCTCCCAACAGTTTAAAGACTTTTGCGTTGTGGAAGGAATTAAACGGGAGTTGATGGAACCCTATAATCCATAGTAGAATGGGGTGGCCAAAAGGAAGAACAGATCGATTGTGGGAGAACCTCAAGTGATGTTCCATGACCAAAGCCTACTATTGCATTTGTGGGCTGAGGCATGCAATATAGTAGTATACTTGTAGAACAGAAGCCCACACTATACACTGGGAATGAAGACACCTACGGAGGCCTTTTCTGGGAAGCGACCATGTGTGAGTCACTTCTGAATCTTTGGATCATCGGTTTATTGCCATGTGACGAAAGATGCCCAGAAGAAGCTAGATCCAATAGCTGAGTTGGGAATACTTGTGGGGTACAACGATACACCCCACAACTATCGGGTGTACTTGCCTACCTATGAGAGGACAATGGTACGTAGGGATCTAAAGTTCAATGAGAAGAAAGCCATGCGAGTATCACTTTAGAGGGAGTTCAAGTTACATGCAAATGAGGAACTTTCAGTTCCTAAGGAGGAGGAGCTTCAGATTGATGCCAAGCAGACAGATGCAGAGGATCCGAGAGTGGAGAAATCGACTCATGCTGAGACTTCCAGAGATGTGCAGAAACACTCAAGGGAAGCTGACAAGTTCATGCTGGATGCACGAGAGAATGTGGGACAACCATCTTCTCAGCATAGACAGAGGAGGTCACCCGAGTGATACAATGGGTACATGGCCTTGGCTAGGAAGTGTGTAGAGTCCGAACCTTCTTCATTCGAGGAGGAAGTGCAACAACTAGTTTGGGTTGGTGTAATGGTAGAGGAGTACAACTCTATCGTTCAGAACAATGTGTGGGATGTTGTCCCAAGACCTCAAGGCAAGTCAATGGTGAGTTCCAGATAGCTTTACAAGGTAAAGTAGGTAGCTGACGGCAGTTTGAGAAACATAAGGCATGGTTTGTTGCCCGTGGTTTCTCACAAGTCAAGGGGATCGACTACAGTGAGACCTTTGCTCCTGTAGCAAGGTACTCATCTATCAGATTGATGTTGGCACTATCAGCTTAGATGGGTTGGAAGATCCATCATATGGATGTGGAGTCATGATTCCTCAATGGTAAGATTGAGGAGGAGGTGTACATTGAGCAACCAGAGGGTTTCGAGACCTTCCATCATGAGTCGCATGTGTGTCGACTCAAGAGGGCTTTGTATGGTCTGAAGCAAGCACCCCGTGTTTGGTACACTAGGATCGAAAACTACTTTAGTGGGTTGGGCTTTACCAAGAGTGAAGCAGATGAAAACCTTTACCACATCATGGTAGTAGTTGCTATTCTTTATCATCACCTTGTGGGTTCACTTGTATATCTGGTGAAAAGATGACCAGACTTATGCTTTGCAGTGAACTAGCTGAGTCAAGCTATGGTTCAACCTACCAAGCTAGTTTGGAAGGTAGCGAAGCATGTGCTGAGATACCTCAGAGGCACATCTTAGTTCAGATTATGGTACAAATGAATAGAGGGAGTGAAGCCTCAAGGCTTCACAGATGCGAATTGGGCAGGGAGTCTATCAGACTGAAAGAGCACTTCTGGAGGAATCTTCAACCTTGGTTCAGCTGTTGTTTCCTAGTTCAACAGGAAATAGAGGACAATTGCACTTAGCTCAACAGAGCCTGAATACATTGTTGCTAGTCAGGATGCATGTGAGGCCATTTGGATATGGAAGATTCTAGTTGGATTGTTTGGTCAGTTAGGATGGATCCAACCATGATCTACTGTGATAATTAGAGTTGTATCAAACTTTCTGAGAATCCAGTTTTTCATGACAGGCCCAAGCACATTGATATCCGATATCACCATCTTCGAGACAATGTGGTCAAGAGGATCATGTTGTTGCTATATGTTTTGACTGAGGAACATGATGCAGATATTTTAACTAAGGCATTGTCAAAATGCAAGTTCAATTTCCACAGAGACAAGATTGGGGTTACTGATAATCCCTTTTTTGTTGAGAGGGAGTGTTGAAAATAACAACAAGAAATGCTAAAATAGAAGTGATAAAAATAGCACTACCATAAATAGCATTTTGAGATACCTTCCTATTTTAGTTAGTCCCTGAACTAAAATAGATAAGTAAAATTCAAATTTGATATTAGCAGTTGTTTGTAAAATAATTAATTAATTCATTTTGAGTTAATTAGTTGTAGAAAATCAAACATGAAGTCTATGTGGGGACATGCAACAATTATCTCATTAATTGAGGAGTTTATCCCTCTGTTAAAGAGATAAGGATGAGTTGTAATTAGTTAGCTCAGTTAACTAAGTTAAGTCCAGTTAGATTAGTTCAAATAGTTTGTTGAATTAATTGTGAGTTCAATTAGTTAATGTATCCATGCATGTAATTGCTGCACTTCAGATAACTAAATATTCTCTCATAAATAACTCATGCATGTCAGTTCAGACAGAGACCCAGTTGAGATCAGATGGAGGGACAGTGTACTATCAGTTGCAATGATATTCCATTGTGAATATCTCTTGCATGCAGAAGGAATTCATTCCTTATAGATTGTGTAGTTACTTCTTCGGTTTAATGAGTGTGTGATGAGGCCAATTCACATAGGTGGCATCACTGGACCCCAAGGAAAATTGTGGAAGGAAATAGGAAGCTCAAAGGGTTGAGGGAAGACATATCTTGTGTCTATTCAGTCAGTGAGCTATATTGTTTGATTGCATAGAGAGTGGGATAGCTTGTAAGCTGATTCTCTGTGTAATCTTAACATATTTCGACTTGTATGATAATACAGAGATTGGGATTTTAGGTTGAGTCTTTCCCTAGAGTATTATTTTTTTTTCATGTGTGATTAATTTCCCTTCATCTATTATATGTGTTCTACTTGATCTTTCTCATATTCGATTAAGCTTCCGTAAGTTTCTTTTAGAAGTAGATCTTGTATTTTGGTTTAGTATATTGCATAATCTATTGATCTACAACGATAATTTATACATAAATGGGGGGCAGGGCCCCCCCTTTGTTGCACCAATTGTGCAATGGGAGGGTCATAAGGGTTTGAGGGGGGTAGTTAGCCTCTCTCTACGAGGTTTGGGGCAGTGCCCTAGGGAAAATGTTTTTTGACCCTATATTAGGTGGGCGAGCCTACCTATGGTTTTGTACATCGTTTTGGGCGTGATGGGTTTCGGTCCATGGCATTGGATGCTTCAGCATGTACATATATGTATTGTAAGATTGAAAGGAACATAATGAAAAATCAAGCTAAGAGTCTCGGTTTTGGCATCCAGGGGAAAATCTCTATGTATATTTGTTTTATTTGTTAATCTCTCGCTATTGTTTATTTTCTGTGTTTTAGAATTCGTATACATGTAATTTTTGTACGGGGTTAAAACTTACATTTGGTATCAAATTTGTTTTGGCTTCAAGGGGAAGCCTTTATTATTTTCTCCTTTTGAACATATACATATGCATCACATCCAAGTTCCCTCAAATATGAAAGAGAGGGATTCTTACCAGCCCATACATCTTGTGGAGTGCTATGCTCCAATGCTGATGAAGGTGATCTGTTGAGCATGCAATGTGCAGACTCCACTACCTCTGCTCAGAATTCCTGTCCTAACCTAACACCACTGAGCATGCTTCTTTCCCTTTCTATTAATGTTTTGTTCATTCTTTTTGCAGCTCCATTTTCCTCAGGTGTGTATGGAGTAGTTTTCTATCGTGTTATACCACACTTCTTACAAAATTCTTTAAATTCATTCTTGCAAAACTCTCCACCGTTATCTATCCGCAATACCTTTATTTTCTTCTCTGTCTGGGTTTCCACCAGAGCCTTAAATTCTTTAAACCTGTTAAAGACTTCAGATTTATTCTGAAGGCAATATATGCATGTATTCCTTGAGAAGTCATCTATAAATAATACATAGAACATAGACTTATCAAGTGATGGAACCTTCACATGTCTAAACACATCATTGTGCACAAGCTCTAATATATATTTTTCTCTCTTAGTAACCAAATGATACATAGTACATAGAATTACCAAGTGATAGAACCTTCACATGTCCAAACACATCATTGTGCACAAGCTCTAATATCTATTTCACTCTCTTAATAACCACTAAAGGAGAAACTTACCCAATTATGCTTCCCATATACACAATTTTTACAGAAATCAAAATCTAAAGAGTTATTAATCATACCTTCTACCATACCTTTACCATGAAGTATTTTAAGGCCTTTCTCTTCAATATGTCTAAGCCTTTGATACCACAACATGGACTTTTTTCCAGAGACCACTAGATTTTCTATTCCACTTTCAGGAACCACAAAACTGTTACACCCATCAACCAAAGTGCTACCTTGCAACTTGTACAGTGCTACCAATCCGAACTCCCCACATGAATAATAGTTCTCCCCGAACCATCTTCCAGGGATCTTTCTCGAACACTATTTTTACACCTGCATCATCCGGTTTGCTTACAGAAACCAGATTTCTAGCCAATGTAGGAATATGCAAAACACTCGGAAGAGTTCTAATCCTTCCACCTTGTAACTTCAACTTAACTTTTCCGCGACCAACGATTCTAACCTTCCAGTCATCCCCCAAGAAGACATCACCACCATGATATTCCTCATACTCATAGAACCACTCCCTATGGGGAGTGAAGTGAAAGGATGCACCTGAGTCAATAAACCATGCTTCATGGTCTAAATGTGTACTTGATGAAGCCAAGTACACATCCCCACCTTCATATGAGGTTGTTTTTGCCTCTGCAGAAGGAGCATCATCAGATCCCTTTCCTTTCTTAGGACCCTTTAGATTTACAGTCCCTTTTGAAGTGCCATTCCTTTCTGCATTTCCAGCACACCTTTATAGGTTTTCCTAGAGATTTAGATCTCCCACTCGATGACTTATTTTTGTTTCTGTTCTAGGACCATGCTCGTACAGACAAGGTATCACCCTTCTGGCTCTCCATATTTTTCTGTCTCATCCTCTCTTTCATTAAGGATAAGAATATTTCATCAAACTGCAAGGTAGTTTTATTGCTACCTATTTCAATAACCACACTATCACATGAATCTGATAGAGAACACAACAAACTGATGCACCTACTTTCATTTGAAATTTTAATATCAATGGATAGTAAATAACTTACCACAAATAATGTAAACTTTGAAACGGAAACTATAAACTCAAAACATGAACTCTAGCCAAAAAACCCCGTAAAAACATAAAAAACAATGCTAAAAATGAAACGTGTTGATGCTGAAATAACACCTTTTTTTTCTAGAATAAATTTTCAACATGTTTTAAAAATGGCGGTGAAAACCAATTTTTTGTGCAAAAATTGTCCAAAAAACACCCTCAAAACGAAAAGTGTTGATGCCGGGACAACAAAAAATATTTCAAGGGTAAAATTTTAATATTTTGAAATAATGGCATAAAATATTTTATCATGACCCCGAAAAAACATTAAAATTTTAAAAGAATAATGAAAACATA